>MRSU01008089.1:0-15334 GCA_008369845.1 Trichomonas gallinae
TCTGAGTACGCTATTGCGTATGTCAAATGCGTAAGGTAAATTTTTTACGCTTTGGATTTTGCGTACCGAGCGCATCGTTATTTAAAAATTTCTATTTTTGAAAAAAATAGAATAAATTTTGCCAGAAATTTCGTACGTTTATTTCAATATTTCGAATCAAGAGTGGAAAAATCATTTGTTTTTTGAAGATTACGCTTGGCAGAGAAGTGACACTAATTGTTGATATAATGATTTGAATGCTTTTAGTCTTTGATATTCTATCCTTATTGAATTCAAAAATTTATTAAACGAATACCGATAAAATGCATATGATGCTGTAATATGCACAATTATTACCATTTATCAAACTCGTCTTTAGGCATTGTATTTTGAATAACAATTCATTATCCTTAAATTGTGTGCTTAATCTTGTATAATTCATGTCATTTTGATATGTACGCATTTTATGATTATTTCATGTGAATTACACTTCGAGAACTGTAATTTTGAATTTGATCTCAATTTGAAAGGCAATAGTTTGATTCTATATTAACTGCTGCATATAAGCAATTGACTGCAAATATGGCTATCAAAATTCAATTCAATCCTATACCTATATATGACTTGAATTCGCTCAATTTCAAAGCATAAATCCATCTCAATCTTTCGAAATTCAAACATATATAATCCAATATAATCAAATATCAACACATTCCTACCAATCTTCTTATGAAATAGTAATATTTCTCGTCGTGAGTTATTATGTTGTGAAATTCCTATTATATTACCCAAGATATAGATTTTATTCGTGGTGGATTACATAAAAAGTAATTTCTGTTTTCAATATCTTTTTTTCAATGCAGAGCTACAGACAAATTTCCACATCCATGCATGCTACTCATGTATCTCTATATTTCCTGCAAATAATTTCCAATGCTTATTTAATTGTGTGGAGCACGTTTCTTCTACAATACGACAAATCGGATAAAACCACTCCTATTTTTGTGCGCACTCCATATTTGCAATAAAAAGACTTTCTTTGCAGTTGAAAAAATTGAAAAATCTCTCAGAAAAGAGTAAACGAAGTTTTCTGTGTTGAAACGGAAGCATATGACTAATAACACATTATGCAGGTTGTATTCACTAAATTCGCATTCTTTTCAATAGTTTCAGAGTGCTACACAAATCATTAAATGATGGATATCCAAGATCTGGAGGGCTACACAGTGATTGGAAGCATAGGAAGTGGTGGGTTCTCTAATGTGCTTTTCGGAATACACAATCGAACAGGAGTTAAAGTTGCTATTAAACAGATTCCAAAATTTTCCATATCAAGTGATGATGATCCTGAATCCAGAATCAAGAATGAAGTTAACCTGATGAACCAAGCCAATCATCCTTTCATTGCTTCACTTTATGAATATATTGAAACATTAGATTATGTGTATTTGGTCATTGAGTATTGCCAAGAGAACTCATTGTTAAATTACATTAATATTCATGGAACAATTCCAGAAAATGATGCAGTGAAATTTTTCGTTGAGATAATGTTGGCTATTAAGTACTTACACGAGGAATGCAAGATTGCCCATAGAGATATTAAAACAGAGAATATATTATTTGATGAAAATGGCTATATTAAATTAATTGATTTTGGACTTTCCTCAGCTGTCAATGATTCACAGTTTTTGAAGACTAGATGCGGTTCCCCAGCCTATGCGAGTCCAGAGATCATCTCGGGCCAGGAATACAGCATGAGCTGCGATATTTGGAGCTGCGGAGTCGTTTTGTTCGCAATGGTATGCGGATATTTACCATTCAATGACGAAAACATGAACAGGTTGGCCCAGAAGATTATGTACCAGGAAATCAGCTTTCCATCTCATTTGTCACAAAATCTCAAAGATTTGCTGAAGAAAATGCTCACGAAAGACTTCAATAAAAGGATAACAATCAAAGAGATCCTAAGTCATCCATGGGTAGCTCAAACATACAGCGAGTTCACAAAGATATTTGAGAATGTTAAAATCGAAAAAGAAAAGATTCTTGGCGTCTTGGAAAACTTGGGATTTGACGTCCAAATAGTTAAGTCAGACATTTCTAATGGCATCAAAAACATTGGTACAGTCAGTTACAAGATCATACAGCGTGAACAATTGAGATTACAAATGAAGGAGATCTCATATGGCTTCGAGAACAGTTACAACTTAATCGAGAAGAAAAGTCGTCGCTCATCTCATTATGGTGAGCACCTACCTGAGCTTGACTACCAGAAGCATTCATCAGACATCAACCCACGAACAATGCCGATCAAGCACAATCCAAATAGGAGAAGAAGAGTTTTGATTCCTATAATAAGACTTCATTAATTGTTTTTTTTTATTTTTTATATCATGTAAATTACTAGTTTCATTATTATTCACGAATATTAATATGCGTATATCTATTCAGTTCATATGATGATGTTATCATTCATATATATCGAGTTTGAATTAAAATTTGCATTTCAAAGTTTGAATATATCGAAATTAATGAGATAATATTGATAAATATGATTTTTATTATTTGTATATATTATGCTTATTGACTAATATGTACAAAATGTTATTTTCTTTGCAAATTCGGAAATTGAAAACGATTAAAATTAGATTTTATACTATATAATAACAATAAAACTATTTATTATATTGTTCAAAAGTTGCTAATATGCATAAAAAGCTAAAGTAAAATAACAAAGAAGATTTCAATTTGATATTGAGAAGAATCAAATTTTGAAGTTATCTTCTTCAAATCATTCAATTAACCATTTCTCAAGTTGTGTATATGAAATATTCCATTAGATACAATATTAAAGTGTAACAAATGGAAATAAAGATATAGATTCAATTTTCCAGTCTAAAACACATAATTACATGAATCCAGATCTATATTATAGAAAAGCAACGGCGCATTCAATGCTTACAATGAATCAAAGCATGTTGGCCGGTTCATTTGGGAAGTTTTATTCAAAATTTTACTACACATTGAAAAATAGAAATTGATGAAGGAAATTGTATTTAACATGTTAACAAAAATTGGCATCATTATATTACAATACATAGAAGTGTTATTTCACATAAGTTGACGATGAATGTGATTTTATTCAAAATGAATATTCAATGAGATTTTTTACTTAACGAAATTTTAGCTAGAGAATGTATCATTTTGATGGATATATAAATTTGCATAAAAATTGATACTTTACATTTTTTTGAGAACATATCAATTGATATGTTAAATACATGTCATACATCAAATAATAGCGAGCTTTAATACAAGGAATTTTTTGATTCACATTCATCCAAAATTAAAATTTCCCTAAATATTTGACTGGCACTAGTTAATTATCCTATAGATACACAAAATCGCATTGACTCACTTTATCTCACTTTTGCGAGTTCATTCAATTTTTATCAAAATTTGCAGACTTTGATTTAAAATGTTATTACATGTTACAATGATAGTTTGCTTGCCTAAAATTTTTTACTTCAATCTCAATTGTTTTTTACACCTTTTTCAATTTTGAGTGCGATTTTCAATTGCTTTTCAATAATATTTTGACAGCTTTCATCAAAATTTTTATATCAGAATGGAAGAATTATTCTTAAGAGTAAAAACCTTGAAAAAGAAAAATTCAATCTCATTTGAAATTTTATTATTAAAAATTTTGTTATTTGTTTTAGCATCATGGATGTCCGCAACCTGGCAGATTATTACATTTCGTATACTTTAGGCAGTGGTGGCTTCGCCAAAGTCTATAATGCTATGCACAAATCCACAGGAATAAAAGTTGCAATTAAACAAATTGCTAAAAAGAACTATCCACCAGAGGAGATGGAACACAAAATCAAAAAGGAGATAGAGCTAATGAGCATCGCAGATCATCCATTTATTGCTTCTTTATTCGATACTATCGAAAATCCTGAATATCAGTATTTGATACTCGAAAACTGCCCAAATAATAACTTACTAATCCACTTGAATAATAATGGCCCGCTTACAGAAGAAGTCGCTGTAAAGTATTTCACTGAATTAATTTTAGCAGTTAAACACTTGCATGAAGACTGCAAGATTGCTCACAGAGATATAAAAGCGGAGAACATCCTTTTGGACTCATATGGCAACATTAAGTTGATTGATTTCGGTCTTTCAGCAAGAGTCGATGATGACACTTATATGAAGACACAGTGTGGATCACCAAGCTATGCAAGCCCAGAGATAATCATTGGAGATGATTATAACCTTAGTTGCGATATTTGGAGTTGTGGAGTTGTTTTGTATGCAATGGTTGTTGGCAGGCTTCCATTTGATGACCCAAATATGCAGAGACTAGCACAAAAGATCGTTTTTGAAGATGTTAGTTATCCAACAAATTTATCTCCAATTCTAATTGACTTATTAAAGAGATTGTTGACCAAAGACTTCCACAAGAGAATCAGTGTCAAAGACATTTTGCTTCATCCTTGGGTTTCGCAAACATTTATTGAAATTTCCAAATCCTTAGAATTAGTAACCGTTAATGAGAAGCTAATCCTTGACTCATTGCATGAATGCGGATTTGATAGCTTCCAGGTTAAATATGATGTGAATGCAGGAATTTCAAACGCCGGTACAATTGCATACAAGATAATGAAGAGAAAGAAGCAGAATGATGCATTAATTGGCCTTGGAGAGCCTGGATATAGAACAAAACTTCGTCTTAACAGAAGTTCTTCCGTTAATGATGAACACCTGCCGCCACTACAAAAACACGGCAACCATACTTATTATAACCAAAGGTCAATGCCTCTAAAGCAAACAGGAGAGAAAAGAAGAAAAGTCCGAATTCCAATAATCCAAATCCACTAATTACCCAAAAATTATGATTGAATTTTATTTTTAATCATGTAAATTGTTTGTATTTTATGTGAATTTATCTTTCTTTTTTAACATTTTCCGCGCGATATGAGCAAATGTTGTAAATGAAGAATTTTGTTACCTGAAATAGCCATAGATAGCAGTAATTATGATGATTATGATATGTTAAGTCTTTCAAATTAATGATTTTCATATTATCAAATTTAATTCTCGTTTTTCATCGCTTTAATCGGCGTGGATTATGTAACAACTAATCATGTTTTTCATTTTTGAATACATATTCATCCAATTGAACTTCTGAATAATTTTTGATCTAAATCAATTCCAAATGCAGTTTGACTTTTATGTTTTTATTCAATTGAATATAAACTCTATAAATAACTAGCTGCACATAAAATTTGGCTTGTATAAGTCTTGAATTTATTTGAATTGATTAAAGATAAGGGTCCTTTACGTCTAGAAGTGCTTTCCATATCATGCCTTTCTTAGATGCTTGCTTGCCGTGAATATTCCTAATGTTTCATTAATTCGAAAATCCATGGAAAGGCTCCATTAATATTTGCTTATATAAAGGAATATTTTTTTTGTCATATATGTTTTTTCAATGTTAATAAATATGAAGTGTGTGCCGCAACACCTAGATATGAACAGCATCAAAGCATTGTTATTGCTTATTTGTATAGATATGGTTGTTCATGAAACTGTTGAAAATCAAAGAATTTCAATGTATCATAATATATTTCGCCTCTTTTTGTATTCTCGAGTCCAATGATCTACGGATTTTGATTCGGGGATTTATCTCACATCAGAGAGTGTAGAAGTATGTTTACATGGATTTCTTTTTCTCGTGCAGGAACAAAATGATTTTTTTTGTTATAGTGTTATAATCTTTATTTCTAGTATTTATTTCATTCTTTGTTGTCGAGAAGGACCTCATCGGGCTCTGTGATGAAGAAGTAGCCGCCGATGGCGCCCAGAAGGCTGCATGCAGCAAAGAAAAGGCAGGTGGGCATATATCCCATTCCACCATGATATTTGCGTGTATCTGGATCCTTTGTTCCTATCATTATCGGGAACAGGAACAAAATAACGAATGTCAAGAGCTGGTTTGATGTGCTGATGATGGAATTTCCAAGTGATCTAAGCTCTTGTGGGAATAATTCTGGAATTACATACCACGGAACTGGACCTAACGCAAAACCGAAGAAAAACATGTAGAAGCAGATGCAAACCAAGGCAATCCATCCACTCCAGTTGAACTGATAGTTCATTGCATAGATAAGCAATGTTGTTGCACAGCCAACGCATGATATAACGAAAAGTGGCATTCTTCCAAGCTTGTCGATAACAAATCCACCTGCAAAGACGCCAATGATCATGAAGACCATTGATATTGCAGATCCTATGCCGGAATCGATTGGAACATTGGCATCGCGCAAATTATCGTCGAGATTCTGAACAATTGCATTAATTCCGCAGAACTGTTGGATAAACATCAAGAAAATACCAACTAATAGCTTAGTAAAGTACTTCTTCTGGCATATTGATGGCTTCTCTTGAATTTCATCCTTTTGGTCATTTTTAGTTGGGTGGCCTGTTTCTGGGCAAAACCAAATCAAGAAGCAGCTAACAATGTTTATGGCAGCTGTTGTGATCTCCAATGACCGCCATTTTTTCACGTTTTTGGAGAGATTTACTGTCCAATTTCCTTGGAGGTAGATAATGATCATTCCAATGCAGACACCTGTCTGATTCAGGTTACCAAAGAAGCCGGAGAGTCCGGATGGAGCTGTTTCTACTAACATTGTTGGACACGTCGAAGAAATTCCTCCAATAACTAAACCCATCAAAGCTCTCATGAATATGAAGAGCCAGAATTTGTCCTGGCCTGAAGCAAGCATGATTAAATAGAAAACGGCAGCTGTTGCTTGCAAAATACAAAATGCTGTGCGTCTTCCTGTGTACATGAGGATGAAAGTAGTAATGTAAGGACCAATGACAGCTGTTAGTGAAAGAATGGACGTGAAAAACGAAAGTTGGACTTTTTTGATATTCCATTCGTCTCTAAAAAACGGTGTAAGTGGAGAGGGGAAGGCTATGGAGAACCCAAAGTCTATAGAACCAAGCATGATGATGAACCCATAAATCAGCTCCTTTCTACAAAATTTTGCCATTACAAATAAAAAATGAACTTTTTTTTTCGGAAATGTTGATTAATGGAAATAAAGCTTTCTATGTGTTTCCATGTGTGTTTCACTGCTTTTTTTGCTGTTTTCATCAACATTTCTTAATATGACATCTTCACTATTTTACATGAACAGAATTTATCTAATTGAGTTCTAGTGATATATTACAATAAAATCACAAAAAGTAAAATTATCGGAATTTCTTAAAACTCATAGAAAACTTGAAATAAGATTCCATCGTTTCTATTTACATGTCAAATCTGTCATGTAATTATAGACAATAGAGGAAGGTAGTTGCTAAATATGCTTCTCAAATGGATTTGTATCATATTCAGAATTTAAGAAGGCATGTCCATAGTGATAACATTTAGAAGGATGCAATGGATTTTCTTATACTCATCTATAGTCCGCGGAAAAGCCTATTAACAAGTGTCTAAAGACTGTTTTTGAATTAAATATAGGCTGATTGCTTTCATTTTTAACTATATGGTGCAGACTATTGTACTGATATTATATACAAAACAGTAGCTTCAAGTATTGACTTTTTAACCAGTGTTGACATGTTTTTCTGGTGACTATAATCTTTAAATATAAATGTGAAGAAATTTGTGCTTCATTTTTTGTCATCGCACCGGTGATCAATTATCGAATAGTGTGATAGTATGAATAAAGGAGTATTTATACATGATAAGAATTACCAACAAATATATAGAAATAAAACTTTCGTGATGCATAATAAACTAATCTAGTTTGGTTTGATAGATGCCTGAAGTGGAATCGTTTTGTTTCCATACTTCAAGAAAGAGTGGATATCATCGCTGTTGATGGTGTTCTCTGGTATATCGCATTCATAGTCAAATCTGTAGTCTCTGGAACGAGCAGATGTCGCTGAAGGAATAACAGAAGACTCGAATAGTCTTTCATATGGATCTTCTTCAGTTTTTGAGCGTGATCTTGAAGTGGCTATATCATCGTATTGCTTTATATTAGATGATGCACACATTTTTCTCGCTGAATTTAATTTTTGCGGAAGAGGAGGAATATTGTACTGTGGATGTATGTAATCTACTCTTTTCGTATCTCCCATGCATGTTACACTGAGATATACATAGTCTTCCGGTTCAGTTTTCTTATGAAAAGTTGAATATGTAGGAGGTGGAGGTTCTCTGTATGTGTACGATGTTTTACATTGTCTAGGCAGTGGAATTTTTGCTTTATCTTTATGCTTTTCCGGTCTAAATTTGCTTAATGCATTTTGAACAAAGTCAATATCGAACGTATCAGCTTTTGGCTTTGTTGGATATATAGCTTCCGAGAAAGCATCCATGTTGGGTAGATTGTTATGCTTGATTTTTCTTGTTTTCTTCTTTTTCATGAAAAAAAATATTTTAACGTTTGACCCCCTGTTTTATAAAAACATAATGAAGGGAAACTAGTATTTCGTCTAAAAAATGATAAATATTAGATTACATAGCTCAACTACATAATATGCAATGTCTACAGTCCATTCTATAGGCAAATAAGGCATGAGCACTCAGATATAACCGAGGAAAATTATCAAACTTCATTAAATGTTTGATATGAATCTTTATAACATCTATTATATTAGTATTATGTCCTTTTATTATTAGATCTGATAGAAAAATATGCGATTGCTATAATTTTTAAATTGATGCAAAATAATATAGGTTTTATTTCATAGTATTTAGTATATAGACAATATATATCCGGAAACAGCGATGTCCATAACATTTTCGCAGATAGATTTTACTATAAAACAACAAATTATTCAAGACTTCGAATTTGTCTTCTTCTAGCAAAAGGCATAGTTGGAACCCTTGCTCTAACTATTATAGGTGTGTTGATATGCATTCTGATCTTCGGGATTGATGCATTTGTATTTGCCCTGCGGATGCAAGGGAAATGCATCGTTGGAAGACATGATTCTTTATCGCACTGATCTTTTACTTCTTTATACATATCTATAGCCGACATTCTTTCTTCTGGATCTAACTTGAGTGAATTCTCAATCAACCAGCCGATTATGCCTGATGATCGGTTGATAATTTTGAGTGTGTTGTTCTTCATTGAGTTAATAAGCTTAACATCGCTATTATACTCAAATGGTAAACTGCCTGTGTCAAGGGCGTGCATTGTGACACCGTAGGCCCACACATCTGCCTCCATTCCGTTATATCTCTGGTTTGAGATGATCTCTGGCGCCATGTATAGCTCTGTTCCGCAATAAGTTGTTAAATTATCTGTTTGTTCGCGGCAAAAGCCAAAATCAATGATCTTTGGATGCAGATTGTTGTCAAACATGATATTTGACGGCTTTATGTCGCGATGGCAGATGCCTCTTTCGTGTAGATAAGAAATTGCATCTAATAATTCAATTGCGATTTTGAGCTTTTCATGGTCACTAAAGACGAATTTATCTGTTATAAGTGTCTGCAGATCGGGCATTTCCATGTATTCCATTGCTATCATAATATAATCTTCTGTATAAATTATATCATGAACTTTAGCAATATTTGGATGGTTCAGGCGTGACATAATTCGAAGCTCTTGTTCAACATACAGGAGAATATCTCTATCGGTAGCTTGTTTACGCTCAATAACTTTGAGGGCAAGTTTCTCGTTTGTTTTAACATCTCTGCCTAGGAAGACAGTTGCGAATCCACCGACACCGATTTCTCTTTCGATGTAATATTTACCAAGTTGCTTTGTTATAAGATTCATTCTTCAAAATTAATAAAATTTGATATAATGGTCAGAATTCAAATATTTTTTCCCAATAATGTGGGTATTTGGTATATTTTGTTAGTCCCATAATAATTGTTTTGTTCAGAAAACGATATTATTTTCAATAATTTCAATAGTATTCAATTTAAATATGTAAATTTTTTATTCATTTTCGCGGATTTTAATGCACTACCTCATATATAAAATATGCTATTGTCATGAAAGAAAAACTGAATAGAATTAATTGTGAAAGACTTTTGAAATAGATTTGAAAAGTAACATAATAATAAATTTTAATGAATATTGTCACAAATCATTTGTTGATTATTGTCTATGTTATTTTTCAAAATCATTTGAATTTGGAAATTTAAGATACATTTTATTAACTACGTATCTATAGCATTTTTCCAAAAGTATGTATAAAAAACATAACAGTATTGAAAATAATTTATCAATATTATTGCTATATTTATTTCACTATGCAAAATCACATAATCAAAAATAGAATCTGATCGTTGAAAAATTGATAAGATGTAAATTTTCAATAGCATTTTTTGAGAAGAGCATTTTTAACATTGAAAACAACTATTGCTAGATAATGAATAGTTCGGACTATCTATTAAATATCTAATAAACTATTCTCAAGTGTTTTCAATCTTTTTATTTCAAGCTTTTTATTGCAATAATAACCAATAAAAATTCAAAATCTGTGCATCTTATACATATCCCCACATATTGGCGCATTTTTCCCTAAAACGAAAAAAGATTGAAAAAAAAAAATGCTGTCAAGTGAACATCTCTGCTCATTGAAATGTAATAAAAATGCTGTAGTATTTCTAAATCCACATGATCATGTCATTAAACTATTGTCTTCGTAACAATTCAAAACCAAATTAAAATAAAAAAAAATCAGCGACACATCTGTACAAGTATCATATCTCAGGCAAGATCAATCATCATAATTGAGACTTGCTCTTGTGAACTCTCTAAAATCTTTTCAAAGCGATTACTGGTCGATTGAAGGCTAACGTTATTCAATTCTTTTTAAAATACTAGACGTGATTTATTAATTTTCTGGTCTTTTACCTTTAAATCATTTCAGAGTAACGTTGATCAAATTCTGAATCGTTGTTGGCACTAAAATAGATTGTATATGCTATATACTCTATTTTGCATTTTAAATTTATCTGAAAAGTCAGGATAAATCTAAAATCTTAATTTTTTTTCTTTCTTTTGATATTGAAGACAAATCATTATCAAATATCTATCTATATTAATCTATATAATTATTATTGATATTCCTAATTGATGAAACACAATTAAAAAGAAAAAAAATATTCGAAAATCAAAATAATTTTAGTTACAAACAAGATTTTCCTGTGAAAACTATTAATTACTTACAGCTGAATAATCAGTGGTATATATAACAGTATCAGACATCTCAGAAAATTTGATATCAACTTCATTGGAGTCTTCAACCGAATTGTGAATGGATTTGATCTTTCTGTACGTCCTATATATGTTGATTATCGTTATTCCAACAATAACCATAATCAATATTGTTCCCGTTGTTATTGCCACAGCTTTTTTAACTGTTGGAACTTCTGTCTTAATATATTTGGTCTGCAGTGGTGGATAAGTTTCTTTAACTTCTGGAACGTCATCGCCTCGAATAATAACATTTGGCGGATCTAACCAATTTCCTGCCCATGTCTCATCAGGTGTTCTATTAGGGATAGTATATGTATATTGGATCGATTCTGAGCTTTCTGAGCTCGAACTTTCAGATAATGAAGAAAGTTCGGATTCTGTTGATTGAGAAACATCAAAATGACTTGATTCTTCTTCAGCAGTTGGAGGATCAGGTGTTGGAGTTGATGTTTGTGAAATTACTGAATTATTTTTTATTTCAATGTCCGAAAATGAGAAATCATTTGTAGCTTCTATAACTGCTCCTAACATGCTGAATGTGAAGTTCCTCTCTGCTCTAGAAGGACCTAAAACGATTCTTAAATAAGGAGATTTATCTGATGATGCAAAACTATACGATTTAGTTTCTCCTCTTGGTATATTCTCCAAATTCCAGCCGTCATTACAAAAGGAAAGCGCGTCTACTTCAGATAACGTGTTTGTGATTGAAATTTCATTTGGCTGGTTAAAAATCATCAAGCAGAATTGTCTTGGTGGAGTAATTCTATGTTTGCTCATAAAATCTTCAATATTGAAAGATTTTCCAGACATCATATAAGTTTCATCGGGACAATTATTAGCATTAGGAGTTCCTCCTCTTATTGTCAAAGAACGTGTTTGTTGTGTTTTTATTAGGAAAATTGAATTTTCGAATGAATAAACTAAATTCTTTACAAAAAACTCTGTAAATTTAGTACACATTGTATAATCATTTGTATTTGGCCATGAAGAACATGAATATACTTGATCTGTATCTTGTAAATCATAAAAATATAGAAATCTAATTTGATCCGTTGAGCCCTGCATGTTTATGATGTGTCCATCTGGTGCTGCAACAGTAATTGTTCTCAATGGACATTCTTGTCCAAAATATGTGCTATCAATACTAAAAGATAAAGCAATAAAGCATGCAAAAAACATTTGTTTCAATTTTATTGAAAAAATGAAAACTAAATATAGCAGAAAACATTATTCGGATATGTTTTGTTAATTTTTTCGTCTTTTGTCATAAAATCAATTCAATTTGTTGATGTCAAATCACGGCTTTTGATATAGTCAATATCTGTGAAAATTATCATTAATAAAATGATGCGTTTGCATTATATAATGATATAATACTATTTAAAACCATTATTACAAGAGAAATCTAATTTCGAAAATCAATTTTTGTAGTTATTGGTTCTCTAAAGCAGATATAATATAAATCCAAACAGTTTATGGGGAATATTTGGTTTATCCTTGATTTTAATGATAGTTGTAGTAAAAAAAAATGTTGAATTCTAGAAATTGTTGCAATGCAGTCTTATTTTCTTGTTCCTATCATATATATACTGTATACTTAACATATATAAATTCGAAAATGAACATCTCTCGAATATTTAATTTGCAAAAAAAATATTCAATCATAAAAATCACCTATCTTTGATTGTATTGGATATTTATTTTGCAAATTATTGATTTTTGAATGTTCAATGATTAAAAACAATAATATTTAAATAAACATGATTAACAAACAATAATATATTAATTAACTTGCATTATACGAATCGCTATAGATCATGAAAGAATCTGATAGATCGGAAACTTCGTCAGTACCAAATTCTTCTGCATGAGTTTTGATTCTTCGATATGATCTAAATATATTTATCACCGTCAGTACGACAATGACAATGATTAAAATGGTTCCAGTCGAAATTGTGACTGCTTTTGTTACCATTGGAACTTCGGTTTTAACATATTCGGTCTGCAATGGCGGATATGTCTCCTTGATCTCAGGAATGTCATCACCTCTTATAATGACATTTGGAGGATCTTCCCAATCGCCCATCCACGTTGCATCTGGTGTTGCTTCTAATGTTGTTGTTTCTGACTCTGAAACTATTGAGGATGAGGTTATAATGGACTCACTGCTTGGTTGCTCCGGCTCTACTGATGAAGATGAGGAACTTGATGATGACGACTCAGAGGTTGAAGACGGAGGAGATGGATCTTCTGTTGGTTCTGATGCAGGTGATGATGAAGATGATGACGATGACGGAGTAACGGTTGCTGGAGGAATTCCGTTTTTAAGATCTACATCAGTTGTTAAAAAATTTGTTGGTGAGGTTGCAGTAACACCTGATAAAGAGAACTGAATATTTCTCAATCTTGATGAAGCAGCTAATCTAAATGATAAATATACGGGGCTTTCTGTCGTTTCAAAATTTTCGGTATCTCCTGGGTTGATAGTTTTGTAATAGCCTCCTGTAAATATCTTCAGCTCATCACCTTCGGCTAAATTATTTTGAATATTTGCATTTGTTGCTTGGTTAAACATTATGACGCAGAATTGCGATGGTGGTGTTATACTCTTTGCTGCCATAAGATTGTCCAAGTCAAAATCGTTGCCTGACATAAAATATGTTGTAGTTGGGCACTGGTCGACATCAGTGAAGCCTCCTCTGATCTGCAATTGATGCGTTTCAGACTGCTGGACAGCATAAATCTCTGTTGATCCATAAACAAAATTTGTTGTATGTACATTCGTGTCTTCTGTACATTCTGTACCAGGCAGGGTTGATGATGGCCATGAAGTACATCTATATACATGATCTGTAGCTCTAAGATTGTAAAAATAAATAAATTTCAAAGAATTTGAATTGGCACCTTGCGAATGAAGAACTTCGCCTTCAGAAGGTATGTCAAGTGTCTTAAAGAAGTTCTCTTTGCCCAAATAAATACTGTTTATTGATGAGCAAATAGAGAACAAAACAATCAACATTTTTGAAAGGAAAAAAAAAAGAAATTAATGATATTAAAGTATATCTATTAAATAAATATGCTCGATAAAAAAAATTATACTATCACTTTTGTTATCAAATAATTTATAAAAACTAGTTTTTATAAATATGTTGATCTGGCTCTAAAATAAATTACTGAATATTTGAATTGATGCCAACAATAAAATTATATAACGTAAACGATTCCTTAATATAGTCTAATACATGAAAAATAACTATAATTCGTTCTAAGGTGAAAAATTGGTTTTGAATCTTAAACAAATTCAATGTGTATTCAAAAATACATTTGTAAAATTTTATATGGTCATTCTAAAAGCCATATTGCAGCATACTAGGATGAAATTTTCTGATATTATTATGACATGTAAATTTATTGTTGTCAAATTTTTATTAATTTCTATACCTTATTTTTTGGAGCGCAACAATGATCGTAAGTTATCTGTTCTGAATTGATGCTATATAATGTTTCATATTATAGGCTATGCGCATGTGTATATATGTTGGGAATTTTTCATAAATTCCAAATTTCATGATCGAGTTATGCAAAAAGAGAGTTTTCTATTGATAATTTTTGATCTATACAATGTATACATGTTAGAAATAAAAACGGTGATGACTATAAACCCCAATGTAACATCGAAAATGTATATTGTGTAAGCACAATAATAGCTTTCCATTGTTTGTATATAGATGAAATATGCGTAAATTTTCTTCTCATCATGTTTTTTTTTTTTCAATAATCCAAAGATGATGAAAAAGTGTAAAGCATTTATATGTATTAAACTATCATAATACATAACCATTTATAAATGGAATATATATAAGCAAAGTGCTTTGATCTTCAAGCATTAGAGTTGTGTTTTCTAAAATTTCAATAAATGTTCAAACTGTAATCGGATATTTGCACTATGAACAGCTGAATATCTTCCAATATCACATAAATGTATCCTCATATGAGTTGCTAATATTAAAATATTTCCTACAGTCACGCGAAAAACCCGTCTAACGCTGTGCAAACCTGTCTAAAAATGTAAACTATAGAAAAATGTTACCGTTTAA
>MRSU01008095.1:0-16660 GCA_008369845.1 Trichomonas gallinae
ACAAAGCCAGCTATTCGCCGTCTCGCTCGTCGTGGTGGCGTCAAGCGTATCTCCGGTGATATCTACGAAGAAGTCCGTGGTGTCTTGAGACACTTCCTTGAAAACGTCATCCGTGACTCTGTCACATACACAGAACACGCTCGTCGTAAAACAGTCACAGCTATGGATGTCGTCTACGCTCTCAAGCGCCAGGGCAAGACACTCTACGGTTTCTAAAACTTTTTATATATGTTAGAATTACCACTATTTTTTCTATTTTCAAAATAATAATAATTTTGATATTTGATGTCTCTAATATTATAAAGATTATACATTGGATGTTGTTTCTATATGAAAGATTGTTGTTATTCTATTAATATAATGAGTTAGTAAAGTTTTGATAACAATATTCATATTTCTGATATTCAATGTCTTTAATATTATCATGTTTAAATATTGGATGTTGTATCTAAATCAAAGGTTATAATCAGTATATCAATGAAATGAGCTAATATAGTTTTGATCAGATTGATGAAAATTTATCAACTACAGATGGGTGAAATTGGTCGTGAAAATTGATTAATTCAAGTCATATATAGGCATAAGATTTGAAACGCATCAATATAGACCGAATTAGTTCCGAAAACAGAAATGTAAAGTGAGTCGTAGTATTGGTGTTTAAAAATGGCATTATTACCTTTATGAGATGCAATTAAAACCATAGTTAAGCACAACAGCTTGATAGTAGAAAAATCATAAAATCAATAAGTAGGAAGAATGATTTCGCATAATGAGAACTTATTGTAGACCTAGGATTATGAATGGTTCTCAGATAATTCGGGTTTGGAGTGCAAAATTGATTTCCGAACAAGACTCGTCATCCTCCTTTTCGGAAGAATCGAGAAGTCAACATCTTGATGCATTCTGCAGCATATGTGAAGTGTGAGTGCACATATTGATCAGATGTGAATCCGTAAAGGAAATGGATTTTAGAACGTTCATGTAACACATGTATATACGATTAATAAACGAAGGATTTTGTGGTTGGCTTAAAAAAACTCATCTCTCAAATCTATTGAAAATCGTAATTAACACACAAAAATAAATCGATATTTGTGAGGTGTAAAGAATAATTATTGAATTCTTTCAAATAAAAAAAAAATCTTGCATAATTGAAAGATCATTTCAAATATTGTGAATTATACGTTCAGATCAAAAATAATAGAGATATATATTATGTATAATAATTATTAGTAAAAAACATATTTTTACGGGCGTCCTACTACAAGGATGTAATTCAATAATGATACGCACATATACTTTTAATTACTTAAAAATTGTGAACATTTCAATTTTTGAATTTGACACCTTACTCTCAAATTTCATAATATTTCAAAAAGCAAAAATTCATCAAGAATATGGAATATCAATGCCTTATTAATGCAATAAAATGCAAGAATTGCGAAATGAAATTTTATCTGCACAAATAAAAAAACATGTAAAAAATATGATATATAGATGTAACACCTTATAATTTCGCTAATATCTGTAAAGATTTTACAATTTTTACGATAATAAATATAAATTCTGTATTCATAATGAAATCATATTATTTTTCTCATTTAATTTTTTTCAATTAAGATACCATTCAAAAATGTAAAATCTATCGTCCGCCAAAAGCACTCATAATTCGATTCACTATAAGATTTTAATCATATTGCAAAATTTGCCGATAAATTCTCTTTCAAAATAAAAATTCATTTTGATGATTCAACCTACGATTTTGCATGACTACATCATACAGAGTCCTATTGGCTGTGGGGCCTTTGCGAAGGTCTTCATGGCCATCCACAACCAAACTGGGTCCCGGGTTGCTATTAAAATGATTTCTAAGAGTGCAGAGGTCCAGAATGGGCAATACAGGCCTTTTATCCAAAAGGAAGTAAACATAATGAAAAGGGTTAGGCACCCATATATTGCCGATCTATATGAAGTTATACAAGAAGGAGAAAACATATTTATTGTCATGGAATATGCACACAATGGAAATTTGCTGAACTACATCAACCATTACGGTCCGTTCAAGGAAGAAGATGCACAACCAATATTTGCGCAACTAGTCATTGTAATGAAATTTTTACAGTTGAAGTGTAACGTAGCACACAGGGATATCAAAGCAGAAAATATATTGTTTGATATCAATAAAAATATACGTCTCATAGATTTCGGTCTGAGTAAGACACCCGACACAAATCAAATTATGGACACGCAATGCGGATCGCCTTCTTATGCTTCACCGGAGCTCATTATGGGCCAAAAGTACACTTTTGCGACAGATATATGGAGCATGGGCGTTGTCCTTTACGCGATGATGACTGGACACTTACCTTTCATGGAAACCAACTTTACCCGTCTTGCCCATATGGTTATATTCAAAGAAATAGAGTTTCCACCTAACATAAGCCCTAATTTATCGGATATTTTACATCGCATGTTAGATAAGAATCCGGCAACACGTATTACTATTGAGGAATTATCAACGCATCCATGGATTGCAACACATGTTGCGATGTATCAAGATAGAATTTACCGATTTAAATATGATCATAGATATATAGAGCAAAGAATGTCATTATTTGGCTATAAATTGGAGGATATCATGAACGATATCAAGAATCATCAACACACCAAAGCCACAGTATCCTACGAAATTGTTGCAAGAGAGTATATGACAAATTATTTCCAGACAGTAGTGAGCTCCAGGAAGCTCAGCAGGCATACCCGAAGATATTCGACCGACCAAGTTGATGTTTTGGTTTCAGAAATTATTAAAAAAGAACAAGCGAACTCTATCATACAATCAGCTGCAAAGAGGAAGACGATGCCTATTGGAACATCTCCAATCATCATTCACCCCAAGAAGAAACCCACACCTATCATCTTGTTATAATTTTTTATATTTGTATTTTTAAAGTTGTTATATTATTAGACACCTAAATAAAACGCGGTTATTATGATATTTCAAAAATTTGCTAGAAAAATTGTTCAGCGATTTTTGTTGTCTGATGTACAAGTTGCTCCGTATGACATGTATTAATTAGAATATTTGGCAAATGATGGAATATCTTGAGGACAGTAATACTTGGGAAATTTTCGAATCAGGTTATTATGAAAAAAATTAAAGAAAATAGTAGATGAGCAATAATTAAATCGAACACACGATTTAAAATCGATTAATATTTTTAATTTCGATCTAAAATCGATTTTTATCAGAATATTTCGTAAAAATGTTGCAATATTTTTGATTGATTTTTTCGCTATGTGTAAAAATATAATTTGATAAAAAAACTCCTCTATAAGTGTTAATCATACTGAATTAGTTATTCGACTTATGAGTAATTAATATTTTGAAAGAATACAATATTTATCGATGAGTTATGCTAGTATCTTCTAATAACTCCCAGTATCATGCGATTTCATATTTATTTCATATAATCTATCCAATCTTATTCGTATCTAAAAACATCGAGCGACAAGGAATCGCCTGAATGGTGATAATGACCATTTGGATGCAGAGTAATTGTTTGCCAATTATATAAAGGCAATTATACATTACTGAACCCGAATTAGAAAATTAAGGAATTTAAAAAGACGTATTCTTACTTATAATATTTTCATCAAGATGAACGTAAAAAGTTTTAATGCTCAATTGTCATTTTTTTATATCAATCTGATATTTTTCTAGATATTTGATCATCTTTTTGTTAGATATGGTCAAACGGAGCGATGTATCATGGAATTATTTTTTTCGGTTATTGAGAGAACAAAATTTGAATTGAAAAAATAATGATAATTATTTTTGTTGATTTCTGAAAGAGATTGTGTTATTAGCAATAATTCTATTGATAATAATTGAATTGATTAATATTTGTTGTTCAAAATAACTCCAAATATCTAATTACCATATGCCTTGCAAAAAATTGTACGTACATTAAGTTAAGAAAAATGATACATATTTTTCCTTTCAAAAGAAAAATTGAATGTCACTCAAAAATTTGAATATACGGAAACATTACAGCATCAGCTCTTGTATGACATGAACGTGATTTATTTTGTTGACTTTTCAGTGCATCTCAAAATAAACCTAATTAAAACACTTTCACATTTATATATATGCATACTACCCCCAAATTCCATACGAATTTATTACAATCCAAATAATTTCTAAAAAAATGTTATTAATAATTGATTCAATAATTCAAAAGTTAAATCAGGCTGCCTGCCTATTGCATATTATCAACTAGAATTAAAGTGTTTTGAAATTGAGAGCCTCAAAAAATTAATTCAATTTTCAATCCACTTCTCAATTCCAAAATAGTCCACCAAATTACTATATAATAGTCGGTTAATAAATTACCAATTATATTGAAAACGGTTTCATTAACAATTTCAATTCAACGTTATTCATTATATTATTTTTATTTTAAATTGATGTCCACATTCGCTCTCGACAATTACGTTATCCAAACCAATGTTGGCGAAGGCTCCTTCGCTCAGGTCTTTCTTGCTATACACAAGAAGACAGGCGCAAGAGTTTCAATCAAAGTCATCCCCAAACAATCTCCAAACGCAGAAGAAAATTATCTTCTCAGCATCCAAAGAGAGCTACAAATTCTTCAAATGGTCAACCACCCATTCATTGCTCACCTTTATGAAATTATCGAAAACGATGAATATTATTTCGTTGTAATGGAATATGTTCAAAACGGAACTCTCCTCAACTACATCAATGAAAAGGCATCCCTCAAGGAGCAAGAGGCTGCTCGCATTTTCGCGCAATTGGTCTTGGTCTTGCAATATCTCCACGAAACATGCAACGTTTGCCACAGAGACATCAAGGCCGAAAATATCCTCTTAGACATGAACTTCAATATCAGAGTCATCGATTTCGGTCTTAGTAATATCAGCCCAGGAAATTTGATGAACACTCAGTGCGGCTCCCCAGCTTACGCTTCGCCAGAAATGATCCTCGGACAACAGTATACATTCTCCTCAGATATCTGGTCTACCGGTTGCGTCCTTTATGCTATGTGTTGCGGTAAGTTGCCGTTTTACGATGAAAATATTTCGAGATTGGCACAAAAGATCGTCTACGCAGAACCAAGCTATCCACCGACCCTCACTCCAATGTGCTCTGATTTGCTCAAAAAGATGCTCACAAAGAAGGCATCTGAAAGAATCACTTTGGAGGAGATCATGAACCACCCATGGGTACACCACAACGTCATGGAGATGACTGAAGTCATCAACAAATTCGAATACGATGAAGAGTTGCTCAAAGAAAGGCTCCATTTGTTTGGCCTTGAGAAGCAGCAGGTAGATCAAGATGTTAAAGCCGGTGTCGTTAACCAGGGTACCGTATCTTATACAATCATCAAGCGTGAGTTTCTTATGTACTCGATTCACCAGATCAAAAGCTCACAGGTCAATCACCCACCAAGGTACGGCTCTATCATCAAGTTAGACGCGCTCCCGAGATTATCTAAGCTCGACAAATGCGCTCCAGCAAGACGTAGATCCCTTACTATCACCTACAATCCTCAAAGCCTTATCGCTAAGAGGAGATGCCCATCTATGCGTCTCAATTAGGTTATTATATATTTTTTGTTCTTTAATATTTTATTCCATTGTAAATAAAGAATTATTTTCGATTATTTGATATGTAGTACATTTCCCACCTATTTCATATTCATTTACTAACGTTCACTTGATTAGTCACCATAATTCCTGTGAACCAATAATGCGATTCTCGTGTGATGGGAGAAACAGCATATAAACCAGCGGATATGAGCGTTATAGATAAAGAAGTCCTTTTTATCACTTACAGTAGATGGGTTAGCGGTAAAAAACAAAAAAATTTATTTTCCAATTTTACATCGAATATTGTTTATTTTAATCCTAAAAATCTTATCTTTACGCCAAATAGATTGTATATTCAAAGTTTTCGATAGCAAATGAATTTGTAAATTTCTCTCAATTTGAAAAAACAAAGGTTGACGACTTTTGGCTAAAAATATGGGTTAATGGTGGACCAAGTAGTACAATTCTCTTGACACCTGTATATATTCATGCTTTTCAAAATCTGAGGAAATTATAAATTGAGTATATATCGTTTTAGAAGAAAAAAAATACTGCATTTAATGGAATAAAAACATATCCGTCCATTATTTTTTACGAACCATACCAAATGGCCAATTTAAATTTTAAACAAATCATTTAATTATAATTACTAATAATCAAAATTAATAATAAAAAACAAAGTTGGCCATTTTGAAGTTTTTCTGTCAAGAAAAAAAATTCGCGAAAAACACTATAAATAATGAAACGGTAAATGCCCAAAAATGTAGAATGACATAAATTTTATGAATTCACACAATTTAAAAGTATTTTCTGAAAATTATTTGATCCCCGAAATCTGCATACACCACCGTTCGCATTTTCTCTCTTTCTAAGCAAAAACATGAGTATAATTTTTCAATAATTATAGTTTTGTATGTAGTTTTCAGAACCATTCTCAAAACCTAAAATGATTGTAGCTATATTTATATGAGAGAATCAAAATAAGCTAAAATTATAATTTTGTTGACGTTACGGGTATTCAAAAATATAATCAAGTTTTTAACATTTGTGTTTATTATACTCAAAAGGGTAAGTTTAACAATTGTTAGTTTTCTCTCTCAAAAATTGAATAAATTATTTTTAAAAAATTTTTAAAATTACAAATGGAGCCTGAAGTATTGATTAACTACTCGTTAGAGTTTGTCATCGGAACAGGTACTTTTAGCTCCGTTTACCTTGCGGCACATAATAAGACCGGAACAAAAGTCTGCATCAAAATGATACCAAAAAAGAATTGCCAAGATACAGAACGGCATAAATTGATAATTCTCCGCGAAATCAACATCATGAAGCGTCTAAAGCACCCCTTCATTACTGACCTCTACGAAGTCATCGAAACAGAAAACAACGTCTACATGATCTTGGAATTTGCCCAAAATGGCACTCTCCTGGACATGATAAAGTCAAGAGGTATCATATCTGAAGGTGATGCTTCTATAATATTCGCTCAATTACTGATCGTTATCCAATATTTGCATAAGGAATGCAACATAGCACACAGAGACATTAAGGCAGAAAATATTGCTTTCGACTCCAATAGAAACATCCGATTACTGGACTTCGGCTTATCGAACTCGCCTGACGGGGATAATTTAATGGTCACTCAGTGCGGTTCTATTTCATATGCTGCTCCTGAGATGATCCTCGGACAGAAATATACATATGCCGCTGATATATGGAGCATGGGAGTCGTTTTATTTGGCATGGTGTGCGGTTATTTGCCGTTCCAGGACCCAAACTTCTCTAAATTAGCACAGAAGATAGTTTTCAAAGATTTTATTCTACCAACAACACTATCTGTTGACTGCAGGGATCTTATCAGAAGAATGTTACTGAAAAGCCCCAGCGAAAGAATAACTCTTGAGGAAATTATTAAGCACAAGTGGGTAAAAGAGAGTTACGACCATGTCGCTAATGATGTTTCAAAGTTTTCGTATAATATGGATTTTATTTCTAGACGTATTCAGACATATAACCTGAGCATGGAGGAGGTCCAAAAGAAACTAGATAACGGCGTTGTCGATCAGGAAACAATTACCTATCATATATTATGTCGTGAAAATCAAGTCCACGATTTTCGCCAGTCTATGCTTAACATATATAAGCTTGGCCGTAAATACTCGTCCAAGGGATCTGATAAATTGCCAGCTTTGAATCCAAAGGAACAATCAAGCTCATTCAAGCCTAGACCAGCGATCATCCCAGGAAACTCACCATGCTCATCAGCGAAGAGGAGAAAGATGCCTCGTTCACTTGTTTACACTATTTAATCTTATTCATCTTGTTTATTTATTTTTGTTTTTTGTTTAAATGTTGTTTTGTACTATTTCTGCTATATTTATTCCCGTTCCAACATTGTTTGCACATATCTTAGCTTAATTGTGCTTAGTTACAATTTGCCACGAACAATGAATTTGATATCAAACTCTTTACACTCCAGATCAATTTAACACATTGAATCTATATGCTAGCTGTCAAAGGACCCTATTTAACAATCAGGCACACTTATTTACGAGAATTGGATGAAATTGATAATTTCATTTTTAATTTCATCGATAACTCAATATTATTTATAAGTGAAATCACATACAAAAATCATATATATCATTAAATGAACTTATTAGTTTCGATCAACACATATTTGAAATTAATTACAATTACATCTATAAAACTTATCGTTAAATTGATTCTTTGAAACATTTTACAGCATCATTATCACTAAATCAAGTTATTCACATATGTTTTGCATACTCTATTGATGCAACTAATGAATATGATATGAAAACTAAACCCGTAATAGAGATGTTGAATTTGATCAAACATTTACAATCTGATGACTAATTTTGAAACAGCCAGATTTAGTGGCGTGGAAAGAACAGAATGGAGTGTGTATTCCTCCATGATTCATTATCATTAGTGCCTTACAGCTTGCAATATTTAAGTATTTTGCAATAAGGTAGAATTCAGTTTTTATACAATCTTCTAATCGTAATATGACGTACTTCCCTATTGTTGTTGTGAATCACGATAATAATGTCTGAGTATTGTTTTATTAACCGTGTTTGATGTGTAAAATAACGGATTGCTAACATTCCGTGCAAAACAACAATTTTCACAGATGAAAGTGTTTCTAAAATATGATCATTTTCTCTTTTTTTTTTTTCATTAACATTGCAAAATCTAAAAATGTTAGTTTTATCCCATGTTGGAATTGATATCACTGCTCCACGATCTTGCTTGTTATTTCAAATAATTGTAACATATTCATTACTTTGAAGATGAACATATCCTGAATTTTCCTGACATTTATTTTCAGAAGTGTTCATATTAGATACTTTTTCAGGACCAGCAAAACCAAATACACTGTTCCCAGTGTCAATATCAGTACCACAGCCAGCTACAGTACAAATATTAGTTTCGTGAATGTTAAAATCTTCTTGTTATCACAACGAGCTTTTATGTAATATGATATATATTCTTCATCATTTTTCTTGGAGTTATAATAATAAACTCTTTGTTGTATACAATGTCCATCACTATTATAGTATAAAGAGCCTCCATCATTAGTTTCATCAGTTGAAGAACATTGATAAAAATATGTATCTTCAATTTTCAGAACATAAAGTTTTTCAGTTGTTTCATTATGTTGTGGGCCAATTCTTGTTCGATGAACAAATTTGCAATAAGAAAATAGCTTCCATCTTCATAGTTAACAAGGCTTGATTCATCATGTATTGGTCTTGGCGATTTATTCTTAAAGGATTCATGTCAATTCATTAACTGGAATTATAATTATATTATCGTATTCATTGATTCAACCTTTCATTGAATGAATGACCAAAAACGTATTTTACATCATAGAAATGGGTGTTTGTGGAATGTTCACGTGTGTCAGTCATTAAACGTCCAAAAAAAAAATTTTGATTATTCGGATAATAAAATTATTGAGGGACCAAAATTTAAGCTTGTAATTCGAACATTAATCTATTTCTCTATCTTAATAAAAAGAATCAGACTCGAATGTTAATTTATCTAATAAATCAAAATATCATCTCATTTAGAAAACTACAAAAATCTATGTATTCATTTACATAGATGATTGTGAAACTAGGGTATGTATAATCAAGAGCAATGAGCATAAACTATTTTGAAATGATTGAAACAAAGAATTCGTTAAGAAAAATCCAAATATTCTGCATCACACATTGATGCTGTATCAAACCAATAATAAACATAAACTTCTGAAGATACTTGAAAAATTTGTTAAGGAATGAAAATTGAAAAAGCATCAAATCATTTTTGTAGATGTTTCTCTGCAGTTTGGTGTGCTTGGTAATTAGATCAAAATCAAAACTTGAAGACAATAGCAATCAGGTTGGTATTAACTACAAAGATCAAGCTACAAGTGGTGTTTTATCATCCCATGAAAACATTTGTAGCAAATCATCATCAAAATATGAAGAAAAGGGAAACAAGAAAGATAATAATATCCAAGTAAGATATGAGTCATCACCAAATGGTATATGTGACCATTCTTCCGAAGAAATAGTTTTTCAAGAAAATTCGATGGATGAACCAAAAAATTTAAAGCATTTGACAGATAGAGATATAAATAACAATAAACTAACAGGTGAAAAAGATGTATCTGAATGCCAAAACTATGAACATGAAAATTTGGAAAATGTGAATTCAAATTTGATGCATGTCAAAAATTTTGAATCAATGAATCAAAACGAAATTGAACAGAATGACAACTCCATAGCAAATGGAGACACTAAAGATAAGACCTTCTATATACTCTCATCAACTTTCGTTAAAGAACTTCCAGAATCAACGCAAATTAATGAAAAATCCGAAAAATCAGAATCAGAAAACGAAAATAATACAGACACTGAAAAAAGAAACTGGCTTTTAGAGTTCGCAAAATACATGATTTATTGTTTCGTTGTAGATACAATTTGCGATTATATATATGATCGTCTACATAGGTTTTTATCACATCATCATGAACTCAATCAAGATATTGAGGCTGAACTTAAATGCATCGAGCCAATACATGTCATATGCATAGAAAAACCCAAAAACTTCCAAAAAGCAGAAGAATTAGTGAGAAAAATAAAAGATGAAGATGCTGTCTACATGTTCAAACTAGACTTTTAAGAATAAAAATTCTTGATTTGATATTAAAATCTAAAATCTTACTAATTTTTATGCAAATGCTACTGGTTGGTATAACTTTGTGATTTGGAAGCAGTGATTTGTAAACTTTGCATGAATATTTTATTCAGATCAAACAAATCAAACAAAAAAGAATGAATGAACTATTGATTGAAAAAATAGCATATCTACATTCATATACCATTGTTCTATAAATCAAACTAAAATATTTCATTATATAAAAAAAAATATTTCAATCTGGGATTGGGATTTTGAGTATTAATTCTTCGCTATCTGCATCGGATTCGAAGTGCTGTTTCAAATTGTTATAAATCGTAGAAATTAATCCGCTGCTTTCGGAAGAGAGTTCTTCGCTTGGTTCAGCTTGAAGTATCTTGGTTGTGTCATTCTTGTCATTTTTGTTCGTTCCCTGTTGACTTGTCATCATTTGAGATTTTGTTTGACCGATAGGAACATAATTATAGAACATTGTAGGATTTTTCTTAAGAAATGAAGCTTTTAGATCCGCATCAAGATAAGATAAAGCTTGTAATTTAGCATTTTGGATTTCATTATAAAAATGTAACCATTTAATAGGAACTTCACGTGTTTCTAAGGACTTACGATTTGTTAAAAATGAAGATTGTGAGTTAATTACTGCTGATTTAGGCTTAATCGGATTTTGAATTTTTATTTTTGAATTTTGAAACAAATCGGGTTTTTTAATTGGAATTACCTCCTCATCGCTGTCTGAATCCAGCACGAATTTAGGCGTATTTTTGACAACAACCGGTTCTATTGAATCTCTTACAGGACTCGAGAAGAATGGGATATATCTAACTTCATCATCGTCATAGATGATTGCTGATTCGCTTAATTCATGACTATCAAACTCTTCAGTATCCATTCGAAAAAATTATTCAGTTTACAAATATATTTGACATTTTTGATATTTACAAAATATTTTGACAGTTTACGAAATATAATTTGCCATTTGCTAAAACTCGAAAAATATATATGAATATCTTACTATATTCAGTTCATGATGACATAAGAACCTCCAATATACGACATATTTAAAGTTTCGCGAAACTTATTGATGATAGTCAATTTCTTCATTTCAATAATGTAGTCAATTCGCCTACTCAATATTGAAATTAGATAATATTGTGAATTATATGATATGTCATAGTATTACTTTAAGCCAAATACTTAATATGAGTTAGAAATCAAATTTATCAAAGCAATTTTCTACAATATCAGATTAATTTTCATGTTAAAATGTTTTGTCCAAAGAATTTTGAGCACATTCTATTAATATATTTGTATTAATCATCAAAATGAGAAATAAGAAAATATTTTTCCAACAAATTTATTGGTATTTGATTAAATAACCTGGTATTATTGTCGGACTTAACAATATGATTATCATATCTTCGTCATATATCATAACTTCGCTTTGCCAATGACTGTAATGAAATCATTCTTTGAAAAATTATTAATATGATACATAATAGATAGAAGTTTAGATGATAGTTACACAGTGTCAGTCGAGGGCTCATCAAATGAAGTCCTCAAATAGAACGCATAGATAACATAATACAAACAAGGAATTAAGTTAAAATGAAACTAACTTTGTTTCTGGTGGGCCGTAGAACTTATTATGATGTACGAGAGATTCCTCAAAGAAGAATCCTTCTGGAGCTTGAAATGGAGCAGCTCCGCATTCATCTAAATGTACATCCATTGTGATCTCTGCTGGATCAGCTCCTTCAATGGGAGATTGCAATTTGTATGTTGCTGATACTACTGTATTCTTTTCGAAGCCATTAAGCATAAATTCAAGTTCGCCAATTTCCTTATTTCCAAATAAGTGTTTCTTGAAGAGAACAACGACGAATGATGAATCATTTTCATCCTTGAACATGTATTTCCACGTATGATTGATATATCTTTTCTCGCCTGCTCTGAAAATATGTGAAAATGGGAGGAAGTTGTCTCTCGGGCCAACGCACAGCATCAGCTGAGCCTTCTCGGATGCTGCATAGGAACCCAAATTAACACTCCGAATTTGAATATAGATACATTTGTACTTACGCATTTTTAAATAATATATTTTTGAATCATAAAATCGGTTATAAAGAAATAAATTTTTGAATCAAAAATTGACGAGAAAAATTTATTCATAAATTTGATATTTATCAAACATATATAATAAATTAGGAAAGATTTTTTTTGTGAGGAAAATTAACAACAAAATTTTATATAATTATTGTTCTATATATGATAATATGCATAATTTGAAATTTTGCTGTCAAAAACTGCATCATGATTCTTTACGACTTAATATAGTATATAGATTGGATTTTCCAGGATAATAAATGGCATTCTGAATAATTTTTATAAATTTGTGAAGAGCTATTTGATTACATGTTTTTAATTAATGAATTTTGGTATATAAACTATTATGAATATGAAATCAATTAAAAACAACGTTCGATTTTTTGAATTTAAAAAAAACGAATTTTATCAATTTCAGGTGAGACAGATAACATTATGCAAAATAGTAAAATTTACGAAGATGAATAAAAGTGACAAAATTTCCTTAACTGCTATCAAAAATTTTATTATTTTAATTATTCTTATAATTTAAAACTTAATACAAATTGAAGGAAAATCGATAAATTTTGGACCTCATAGAATTATTTGATAGAAGTAATTTGGCCAAATCTTCTCTTAAAATTCACGATTATTTACCGCATTGTTCATTGCGCAAACATTATTACCATCTGTCTAACTTTGTTTAGATGCTAACTCCGAAATTTCTTTATGTAATGTTTTCCGATTCAGATCAATTTTGGGAAAATTTACCTTAAACAAATTTTAACATTTTTCTGTATCTACTGTAAGTATATGTCATGTTTGTCAAGAGATATCGGGATTCTCTTTTGAAAGTTCACAATTTAACCCTTTTCTCTTATTTCAAACAACAGCACAATGGTTGCTCTCATATTTATCTGCTATAAAAGCTATTGTCATGGATATTTTGTTTATAAATGCTTAGAATTCATAAAAATGTAATGTTATCCGATTTTTAGATATAAAATACGTTTACACTTCCTGTATGCATTTATTCGCACAAGAGTAAATGATTCGAGAATTTATCAAACTTTGTTTTACTTTGAGTATTTACTCCTATAATGTACATATCATTATATGACCTCAATGAAATTGATAATTAAGTTAGAAATATAGCAGAGATGTAGTTGTGGAACACAAATATTATATTTCGAGCTGAATTGATCAAAATATTACAAAATAAACGCAATAAATACTAAACATGTATATATTTTACACAATTTTGAATTATTTTTTTGGAAAATAGAATTATTAATCAAGCATTGATTGGAACATATCTGAATCCATTTGTAGCCTTCCAGAAAAACTCTTGCTCTTTAATATCTTTGTTACGTATCGATGCATGGAATTGATTTTGCTTTTTTAGTGATTTCAACGTAATCATTTGAAAATCATTATGCATTTTCTGTAATAATGAAACATTCTCACGTGCATGCTTTCTATTTAGCTTTTCTTCGAAATTTCTATATGTTTGGCGACATGCTTCCATTCTTATAGGTAATTCTTGTTGTATAATCCATATGGCATCTTTCTTAATTTGTTCTGCTAGTTTAAAATCTCCTGTTTTACCAATTAAGATAGCTTTTTTAATTCTTTCGCGTGCTTGTGGTATTGGACGATCTCTTTCGCGCTTCAACATTTGTTTCTTTTCTTCTCGTAGTGCTCTTCTTTCCTTATCTTGCTTTTTCTTTAAATTTTCGAATAATTCTGTGTATTGGAGGATTAAATCCTTTGTTTTTTCTTCTAGCTTACTCGACTCATTCACTGATTTGAGTTTTATTCGATCTTTCTGCCTCTGAATTGTGATAACTTCAGAATAGTCCGGTCTGTAAGTTGTAACCAGCAAATTTTTAATCTCTGCATCAAGTCTCGCCGCAAGATTGAAGTCCAGCTGCTCGTTGGCTTCTTTCCGCTGTTTCTTCAGCTCCTTGATTTTGGCGGCTTTTGACATTTGAAATAAACCTTCACCTAAACATCACATTTTCTTCATTGGTGCAAGATACTTATGCCATATATAGCTGATTTGCAAAGTTTAATTGGTTATTATCGATTAAAATTAAGCATTCAGAGATTAAAAAACAATCTTTTGAAGCTACCAATATGCATTATGATTATACTCATCGATATGCATCTTACTATATCACATATTATGTTATTTGAACTGAAAATATAGTCTTCTTCAAAAAGCATTAATATATACATATAGTATCAGGATCATTTTGTTTTATTGTGATATATCCTTCATTTATGAATATCAATGAGCTATGATAGTTTCCAAGTTTGATATTTAAAGAAATCGAAAGCCTAGGTAATGTTGCATGATTTCGCTAGGCCAATGACAAGCCCATAAAACCATAGTCAATGAGCAATTTTAAACTTATGAAAAAATTAAAATCGAATGATTTTCAGAAATTACATGAAAAAAAATATTTTTTTTGATTATACACACTCATCTTCAGGAATAAAAGCATTTTCATTATTTTTGCGTTTTTGGAAAGCATACAATGCAATGGGTTAATTTCGAAAATTTGATAATTAGATCTAATTTCAAATCAAAATGATTAACTGCTCAAGGCTTGAACTTGAAATAATAATCAACTATATACCATTAAAAATCAGATAATAATGAAATTGCAGATATAAGACATGGTCTAAAATTGAAACAATCTATCTTCAAATTCTACATCGTTGAAGATAAATAAGCTTTATAAGGAAATCAAGTTGAAACAGAATGTAGTACATAATGAATGGAAATAATAATAATTTATCTCAAACATCTGAATTAGAACATTATTACTAGTGATTAAAGCTAATTTCGTTCTGTTAAGATGTTCTAATAATCATATTGCATAAAATATTATATTTGCAGATCGCAACAACTTATTCAATTCTTATTTGTTCGATCGATTTATCCATGGAAAGGGAAAAAAGTCTAAGATATTATAAAATATTATAGAGGATAGAGAATAGCTTAATCCTACTTGCTCTCGCATGATAGGGGGATTACAGATTTCAGTTTATTTCTAAATAGAAGCATTTAAAGATCCTAATATATATAAACATGTCTAAAAATGTAATAACTAATCACTTATCATATCCAAAAGAAGCAACGTAGCTATTAAATTTCAGGACCAGATTGAATATTCAACATGTGGAGCACAATACAGTCAATGATCATATATATCTACATATGAAGTTAGAATGAAAGCAAAAAGATTAGCTTGAAAGACAAAAAATAAGAAATCATAAAAAAAAGTCAATCGCTGATAGTAAGTTTATTACAGATTGAGTATAGATCCCACATAAAGAATTGTGGTATGGTAATTTTGAAAACGATGATAATAAATCGGAAGAATTAATAGAATATACAACTATTGCGTAACGTAATCACAACAATCGTAAAGTTTGCATTCAATAAAGGATTTGGTAGTTCAATTAATTTGGAATTACTTTTTAATTCATAATTGGGAAAAAAATAGTTCCTTTTACGCTGATTAATGGATGTATACAGTATGAAATGCATTTTTTTGAGATTTGTTATGGTAGTGTAATGTTGTTCAAGCTTAACTTCCACAAACCTACCCCCTTAAGAAAGACAGCGAACCAATATTTATTATTTGCCATCCCCAAAGGTACCTCGGAGGTTTGAAAATCTGAATTTTGGATCCATTCTTCGTATATATGGGCCACAGACCATAGGGATACT
>MRSU01008099.1:0-37299 GCA_008369845.1 Trichomonas gallinae
GACAAATTTTCTTAGGTTTACACGAAAATTGAGAGAATCCCTGGTCTCACTTTTTATCCCTGGTTATTGCTCCACTGTTAGTAAAATTTTCGTTTTCGATTTTCTTCCTGGAATAAATTAGATGATGCTAAGTTATTAATTTGCATTTGCAGTGATTTCTATGAAAAAAAAGTTGAAGATTACTATAAAATAATGATCGTGATATTTTACTAGTCACTAGCAAAATACTTAGCGATGAAGCGTTGGCCGAGATCAGAGCCTTCGAATGCCTTCTCGAGGTGCTTGCCAGTGGATGTCATTAAGTCATCGCCAGCGCCATCACCGAGCATTTCGGCGAGGTCAGCGAGCTTCCTGATGAGTGCCTTATCGCAAACATAGACATCTGAGAGAGATGCGATAGCCTTGATGGCGAGAGCTGGAACATTCTTCTTCTGGACGACAACACCCTTCTTCCTGTAGTTGGCGAGCATCTCAACGAACTTCTGAAGCATCTGGTTGGCGACAGAGAGACCTCTCTTGACGTATTCTGGGTTACCAGCGAAGAGGACATCGTTGGAGTCGACGTTCTCAACTTTAACGACGAACTCTGTTCTGAGCATATGTCCGACGATGATGATTGAGTCGAGAGCGAAGTTGAGTGGCTCCTCGTCCTTCCAGTTGATGGACATAACGCTCTTGATCAAGTTTCTGACAGCTTCGAATGGGTCGATGCCTGGTGGAGCTGGGAGAACAAGAAGTGTTGTGATGGCGTGCTGGAGCAATGTATATAGCTCTGGCGATGGCTGTGCGTCCTTGATTGACTTGACGAACTCCTCGTAGCTTGAGTATGCGAAAGATGTGACACCGCAGACCAAAGCGACATTTGTGCAGTCGAGGTAAAGTGTAGCACGGATGAGGAAGTCTGAGATGCTTGGAACTGTGACGAAAGCGAAAGCGAGGAGTGAGCGTGTGACGACATCGATGTTGGAGATCTTCCTGGAGAAAGCCTCTGTAGACAATCTGAGAGCAATCCTTGAGATGGAAGCAAGGATGGAGTTAGATGTTGGGAAGGCTGTTCTCGCTGAAAGAAGGAAGTTGAGGTGAGCCTCGATGTTGTTGTTGAAGTCGACATGGTAGAGGAACCACTCGATTGTCTTGTTTGTCTGAGCAACGACATCTGGTGGAGAGAGGACAGAAAGTGACTGGAAGAGGATCTGAGAAAGTTCGAGAAGGATCCTAACGCAGAGTGGGTCGTTGAGTGGGAATGGCTTTGTGGCAACATCATGGAGGATGAAGCGGGAAACTTCGACGAGCGAGCCTTCATCAAGGAAGTCCATCAATGGGACAATAGATGAAATGTGGTTAAGAACGACGTGGAAGTTCTGACCGGCCTTGACTGTTGAGAAGATGCAGTCCATGACAGATGATGTCAACTTCTTTGTGAGTGTTCTGACACCTTGAGCGAAGTTCTGCTTGACTTCACGGGCAGCGAAGTTCTGCTTGAGAAGGGAAACGACGTTTGTAAGGAACAAGTTGATATAGTGAGGGCTGCAGAACTTGGCGATGTACTGTGTAAGTGGAGCAGCAACGAAGATGAAGTCATCGATGCTTGGGAACTCCTTCATACGTGTCCAGATGAGGTTCATGACGTCGAGGACGCCATCGATTGATGGGGCCTTGATGAGGGACTCGATGAGCTTGTAGATCAAGTCTGGGCGTGGGATGACAGTGTCAGAGTGGTCGATGATGTGAAGGATGACCTTGAAGTTCTTGGCGACGAACTTTGGATCGAGTTCTTCGAGGAAGACGGAGAGGATGAAGGATGATGGCTCGCCGATGCTGTAGAACTCTTCGAGTGCCTGCTTGAGGAGATCGCTGTCACCGAGGTTAACCATCTGCTGGATGAAGAAGCTCAAGGCTGGCTTGTGTGTTTCGACGTACTTTTCGAAAGTATAATCTGGCAAATTTGAGTACTGGCGCTTGAATGAGCCGTTCTTGAGGTGGATGAGGTGCTTGACGTATGAGATGAAGAGTGGGATGAAGATATCTGTTGGATAGCTTGGTTTGATTGAATATAATGTGTAAATCAAGAAAGCGCGTGTGAAGATACCAGCAGAGCCAGAGCCGAGACCGTGGATACCGTTGATGATTTGCTGAACAGAGTCATCGAACTTCTTGAATGGGTGGAATGGGATGCACTTCAAGAAGGCTGTCTGAAGCAAAAGACGTGGCAAAAGCTGAGATGTTCTTGAAAGAATCATAGACCAGTTCAAGCAGAGGACCTGTGTTGAGGCATCCTTCTCCTTCAAGAAATCACCTGAAGCTGTTGGGTGTTGGGAGATTCTGCTGTAAACCATTTTTTCGAAGGCTTCGACGAGGTCGAGAACCATGACGAATTGAGCTGGATAGAACTGTGGGGATTTTGTATTTGAAAGGAGTTTGCATGAAGATGAGACTGTTTCAATCATTTGCCAGTGCTCTTCGTTCTGATGTAATTTTTCAAGTACTTTAGCTTGTTCAGCGATTTTTGCGCGAAGTCTTTCTTCGTTTTGTTGCATTAATGTAATTTGGGCTGCTTCATCGCTTGTAACAGCGAGCTCAGCCAAACGGTCACGAACACGGCGGCTGAAAAGCACAAGATTGTCGCTCTTTGTGAAATCTGAAGCACGAGTTTGGAAACTTGCCAGGCAAAAGTTTTTGTATTTGCTCCAGTTAGCAGCGAGGCTGTTAATACCTCCCTTGCCGGCGGTGTCGCCAATAGGATCGAAGTCTTTCTTTGTGCTGACATCGAAAGCTTCATTTACAGAAACCTGCTGGGCTAAAATATTGATTGGCGATTCCTTGAGAGTCTTGCGCTCAAAACCGCGGAGAACATCGATATCCTTGTTCTGTGGTTGCAGACTTTCGGGGTTCTCTGACATATTTTTAATATTAGAAAAAAGTGTCAATTGGTTAAAAGTGACTTTAACAAAACTGACAAATATAATCAAAAAGTGCCAAAATAAACCAAAAATTGACAATATAAACTAAAAATGTCAAAATGAACCAAAAAGTGTCAAAAATACAAAAAAGTACCAAAGTAAACTGAAAAGTGACGATTTAGGACGATTAAAACTGACATGAAAAGTGCTGTTTTTTGTAGAGTGACGATAGACTGCGACGATCAACAGAATGGATCAAGTAATTACTGGCCTCAAGGAGAATAAAGTCAAGGCCCAAGCAATCATAGACAAGGCAAACGCTAACCATGCTAAAATGATATCGAGTATTCCAGATGAAACTAAGGAACGCGTTGAATCTATCAAGGTTGAAAATAGAAAAACATTAAAAGAGCTCCAAGATAGACTCGAGAGAGAAAATAAGAACAAAGAAAAAGATATTAGGAAGGAAACAGAGAAGTCTATTAAGAAAATCCAAGAAAATCAGGACAAGCATAGGGACCAAATTGTTGAAACATTGTACAAGAAGGTTGTAACAGTCGAACAATAAATAAACTTTCCTCACTCTAAATTAAAACTTCTATTTTACTTAATTAATATATGAAAATTTTTTTATATGCAAATCTAGTCTAAACACATAAGAACCATCTTATATTACCAATACATGAGCATTTATCATTAATTTTTCCAATCTTATTGATGATGAAAAAAATAAGAAAATTAAATATTGATATTTAAGCGAGAAATGTTTAGTAATTTTGATTTATTGTTGTGGAGCTGTATATATTCATGGTCAAAATTGGAAATTACAAAATAAAAATGCATCTTTAGATTTTACATCTTCAGAATTTAAAATTTTTATAAATCAATTTTTATGGCGGAGTGGAATGAGCCTCGCTTCTCTTTCTACAAGAAATCCGGCCAGCTTACGCACTACTATGGAGATAACCTATTTCCTGTGTTAGCAAGTTCATCAGATAACCATTTTATTTTACTCACAGATACAAACGAGCTTTATACATATGGTGAATCTCACGACGGATCGTCCGATAATATTATGAACGTAAATAATGTACTTAAAAAGATAGATTTACCGGATCATTCTAAAATTCTTGATATATCTTGCGGAAATAACTTTTCAATTCTACTTCACGAATGTAATTCGATTTCTATCATGACAGAGGACTCTGTTGTTCAAGTTCCCAACCTAGAATCGCCAAGAGGACTTTCGTCAAATTTAGAACTCTTCGCTTTTGCAGCGGGATTGTCAGATATATATCTCTACGACAGCGCTAAGTCGTTCAAGAAGACAACAATACCAGGAGATAAAATCATCACAACAGCAGTAACTGATTTTGGTCTTTTCATCTTATCTATTCAAGGTAAGCTATACTACTCGTCTACAAAAGAACTAAATTTCACACAAGTTGATGTTTCGTTCACTACACAATCAATTTTCAATCTCACTTGTGGCATCATTGCAGTTTCTGTTGATAACCGTGTCTACATGGTTGAAGATAACTTGAAAGTTCGCGAAATAACTGCTCCATATGGCACTCACATCGTTGAAGCTGCATTCTTCGGATTCTTGTACTGCTTGGATGCAAGTGGCCGTGTTTTGACAGCAGATACAAAGGCAGCTCGTCCAGTTCTCCTCCTCAACAGCCAATTAAGTACTTACAACATATCTTGCATGACTGCATCTCATCTTGCTATAATTTTATTCCACGGAGCAGACCCAACGCCACCATTTGGCATCCCACCTCCAGAGCAGGCCTTCCTCAACAGTGTCGACGCGACAATCGACGGTCACAAGCTTCTCCTCGCATGCGACTCATTCGTATTCATGTCCAACAGAAGAGTAACAATGCACGACTTCACACGCATCATCAGAAGCGACGCCAAGATCGAATATGGAGATAACTCGCTGAGAATATACTACACTGATGAAAACAGACTCATCGGCATCGACACTGACTTAAGGACAAGCTTTTCATTCAACTTCTTGCCAGGAGACATAGTCGAGACAGAAGACGGACAGAGAAGCACTGTCGTCGGCATCTCAGATGACAGAGTTTGGGTCGAACCATTCAAGAACACGAGACTTGTCTACTGTGCCAGTGATCCAAGGAGATTAGCAATCGTTGCAAGAGAAAAACACAATGTCGAGAGACTGATTGTCGACGGTGTTGCTGCAAGTGTTGACAGGACTCCCTGCTTCTGCCAGTTCCTCAATCTCGGTGTTTCCATTGGTGACCTCCTGAAAATCCCTGAGAGAGGCTCATGCGAGTTGATTGGCTTATTGAACGGAAGACTCGTCATGAAAGATTTCGCCAATAACACACTATTTTCTATTCCTGCTTTGAGACTGGAAACACTCAGAACGTTTGTCGACAAGAACAAGAAGAGAAGGATTGTCACTAACGATGGTGTTGTCGATGTATCGGTCTACTCTAAAGGAATGATATTCCAGTGCTGCGATAGAGTGGAGACTCCAATCGGTGTCGCTACAGTTGTCGGATATAAAGACGATAAAGTATATGTTCAGACAGACGAAATGCGCATCGCAGATATTGGCGGCTTCCCATTCTCATTCTTGGACTTGAAGTTGGTCAGAAGAACAGCGAGCGCTGCAATGAGGACATTCAAACTCAAAGACGGAGAATCGATTTTGTTGTCTGTATCAACTGATGACAGAGTTTACAATCTCATGGCCGGCGATAGGATAATTGAGCATGACACAAGAGGAAGAATCGCTGGCGTCGCTAACAAGAAGCTTTATATCATCAGAGATGGAAGGAAATACGTTGAGCAAGTTGAAGATGCTGAATTATTGTATAGAGCTGATATCAATGGTGGCGAATGCTGCGAGACATATGAGGTTGGCTCTCCATCACTAGGAATGTCCACACTTATACCAGACGACGTTGTCGTATTCGAAGGCGATGATGTATCATACGCATTCAAGGGTATTGCAAGAAGTGGACCGTTATTTGTTAGAAGAGATACATTAGAAATGTTCTCTACCTCATTCTCAGCATTAATCACGCCAACAGCTTACACATTGTTAGAAAGAAGATCAATTCCAAAAATTTAGATCAAGCATTTTAGAAAATAAATATATCCATTTTATCTTTGTTTAACCACACATTTATTTTTCAATTTTCTTCGAGAAAAAAAAATTATCATTTTTTAAACTGATTGATGAATGGAAATTATATGAGGATATCAATAGTGCATATGATATATAGATGAGATTTTGATTACCATAAGGCTTCATCAATATCCAAAATTTCAAACGGAGTTTCCAGTGTTGATATAATAAAAAATAGATATAAAAATTGGTTTATAAAATAGATATGGTAATAAAGAAGAGATATGAGATAGATTTCATTTTGTCATAATTTTAGAGATGGAATTTGGCCGAAATCACCGAATAAATCAGCCTGTTGGAGGTGTCTGTAGTTCGATCTGCAAATAGGGACAGAAGTTATGTGATGAAATGAAAATGAATGGAAAAACCGTCAAAAATATAATAAATAAGTGAACAGACCTGTTCAATTTAATTTATTTAATGTCTGACGAAAATAAGTCAATCTGTCGTTTCCTCAAGGAATCACCACCAGGTGAGTACGAGGATGTCGTTCAGTCCCTTAAGGGTGTTGTTGACAACCAGGAACTCGTCGAAGAAGGAATTAAAATGACAAAGGAAGAATGGTTAATTCACAACTGCTCGACAATCGAAATTGACGATCACAAGGCTATCCTTTGCGAGGAAGCCCGCAAAGGTGAAAATAAATTCGTTGATCCAGTTACCAACAAAATCTTCACCTACGATTTCTTGGAGCAGAAGATCGTTGAGCCAGAACCAGCCGAGGGTGAGGAAGCACCAGAGGCTCCAGAAGAGGTCCAGTCCTCAGAATTGAGAGAGGCAATTCAGCCACTCGCTCTTGCTTTCGCAAAATCAACAGTTCACAACGGCACATGCGGCACATATGACAGCGATGATGGTGTCAAGATTGTCGTCCGTGCTTCCACAATCAACAAGGCTAACTTCAGAACAGGCATCATTTTGATGCACTTCACATGCTCTAATGGCACACTTAAGGGCTCAATCGAGCTCAAGGGCCACTTCTACGAAAAGGGCAACTGCATCGGCACACAGTCTGCTGAGTTCGAGGATTCATATACTGGCGATGATGATAACGCCAAAGCTACAGATATTGTTAAGAAGCTTTCTAAGTTCTTCAACAAATGGAATACAGCTCTTACAACAGGCTTCGAGCTCCTCAACTCCGAGGGTCTCAACAAGCTCAGAAGGAGACTTCCAATCAATGCCCAGAAGATTAACTGGCAACAGGAGCTCCGCGGTCTTGGTGCTATGCCAGGACAGAAATAACTTTCTTCTCATCTCTGACAGTAAATTAAATTCATTTTTATAAATCACTGCCACTTTTTAGAATTTCGAATAATTCCATTTATCACTTTCTCATTCGGATAATGGGAAACGTTCGAAAATTTATACTACATTATACAGCATATTCGTTTTCTGTCCATTATTTGCTTAATATTGATTTCGATCAAATTATTTCTGTTTTTTTATCTTTATGCGTTGTCATACATCAATATGAATGTGATTAGATAGTATTTCTACTTTGCATATATATCAATATTGAAATTTTATTATCGAAATATAATTGTTTTCGATTTTACTGATCAATAGAATTGTTTATAAACACATTATATCATAGGTATGATCATTATAATAATGAATAAGCACTATTCCCGAAAAATAAAATGAAAATTCATTGTCGCAAAATTCATTTTCGCAAAAATAAATACTACAATGTAAATTATTAGGACACTATCAGTGCTAATTAGTGATGATATGTGTTATCCACCAAAATATGATAATTGAAGATGAAATTATTGCAAACGACGAATAACTGTCTAACCCTCATTAGAACCGGTATAATCAAGTATAGTTATAAACGTATAATGATGAAAACATCCTGAATCGCTTTAATTGACCTGAACGTGGAGATTCAAATTTTATAGTTATTTTTATGTACTGGCTTTCAACCACAATATTGGTGAATCGTATCCCGACATAATTAGCTATATGATGTTCGAAATTAATGGAAATGGAAAATTTCGATAATTTTGTGATGATTATAGTTGAACCTCAAGTCATTTTGTATTTATTGAAAGAGTATTAAATAAATATTCAGCGCATTTGGGATATTATCGATAAAAAAATTAATGGTCAAAATTTATTCATGAATTTTGTTAATTTTCCAAACTGCGACTTTTTTGTGATATTGTAAAAGTACAATTTTTATAAAATTATTTTACCAATGGCAAAAATCAAAAATAAAATTAACCCGTATTATTTTTATTGTTAGCTGCTTTTGGTTTAAATAATGAATCAAAAATATAAAAATGAATTTTTATATTTTTGAAATGAAAAGTGACAAAATTGATAGTGATCAAAAGTGACAACAATCAAATTATATATTTATGGATGATTTGGGGTTTAATGAACATTTCTTTGAGCACTACGATGAACAGATACACAAGTATCATTACATCGAGGAATCATTAAGTTCTTTAACTCCAAAGAGGCTGACTTCCATTCAGAATTATATATTAAATCATTTTGAGAACGAAACTAATTATATTATCGACTTAATATATCATTTGGCAGATAAAAGACCTTTTAATTGGAAGCTTTATGCCTCTATTATGGAAAAACTACCAGTTAATCCTAAATTTGATGAAGTGAATAAGAGATTTTCAAATTATCTTATAAAATCTAATGTAATAACTGGAATACATCCGGATAAAGAGTATGAAAACATGAGTGCTGAGCGAATTGAAGAAGAATTTAGTCCAAGATCAATTGGAGGAATGATTAGGAACGATGATGTCGATTCATTGGTAACAGCTTCGTTAGAAGGTCGTGTTGATTATACAATTGAAATCGAATTCAGAGGCAATGAAATTTCATATCTTGATTTGGCGGCATTTTACGGATCTTTAAGTGCATTCAATCATTTTCTATCAAATGGAGCAAAAATCTCGTGGGATACAGCAAAAAAAGCTGTTATGGGAGGAAATATGGAAATTATTAAAAAATGTAAGGAAAATAACTGTGATTTCTTTGATTGCTTTATGGTAGCAATTAATTATCATCGGAATGAGGTGTTACAATGGTTAATTATGAATTTTGAAGCACCAAAATTAGAATTTTTCGATCTCATAAAAACATTTAACTCAGAAGCTTTATTATACATGGCACGCATCGACAGGATAGAATTATCAGCGCATGGAGTATCACCACTATCATATGTTGCATATTCACGCCCAGATTTAACAATTTTACTTTTGCAATTTTGTTCTGAGCCTAATGAATATGATGACTATGGTTTCATGCCTTTACACAATGCAGTTATTGGCAAAAATATCAAATGTGTCGAACTTTTATTGCAATGTGGAGCAGATGTCAATTGTATTGGTCCAAAACAAGTAAATCCATTGTATTTGGCTAAGCAGCTTAAATTAGATGATATTGCAGATCTTCTCACAGATAATGATGCAGTTTTGCCTGAACATCTCGATTTATCATCTGATGATCAATTTGAATTTCAGGAATTAATCATGAAAAGAGAACCAGAAAAGAATGCAACGCACGAAGATTCAGATAAAAGCATTAAATTCTTTGATATTAGAGAAAATTCAAAAATTCGATATCCAAAAGTTGATAAAATATTAAAGTTTTACCAACCGCAATATCCGCAAAGGATAAACACAGAGTTTTATTCACTTCCATACTATCAGCACTGCTTAAAAGTCGATAAAGAATATGATATTCTCACAGAATCAGTTACATTTGAGCCAGAAAAGTCAGAAGTCAAGGAAAAAGAAGAAGATGGATACCCTAAGCTTTTTAAGGACTGCAAACAAACATATCCTAGAGAAAAATTCGTAATAGTTGAAGAAGATAAGAAAATCAGCACAATTGAAGAATACTACAGTAAAAGCACTACATGCCCAGAAATTACTCATATATCTATAGAAGGGAGAATCCCAGATGAATACATTTTCTTCAAGAAGCTAGTTCTATTCCCGAATCTCCAATTCCTGAGACTAGCGCATACTTCTCTTAATGAGCTCGACTTCAAACACAAAGTTGGACAAAAACTTGACAATTTAATTTGGTTGGATGTTTCTGGTGATTATATTATTAACTTTGAGCAGATTGTCCTCGCATTAAATTCGTGCCCTAAACTACAGAGCATCGATTTCGCAGGTACGCCACTTGGAAATGATGAGATTTTTACTTCAAAGATATTACTCAAGTATCCAAACATCGATTTCGTCAACGGAGAATTTGTCAATGCCCAAACTTTGTCAAAATATTTAATCGAAAGAGTTCCACCGACAGAAGACAAGCATGAAGCATTCTTCAGGAACACAATATTAAGAGTCCCAGAAATCAGATACTTCTCGAAATTTTGCGACAAATTTGATCCAAAAATCGTCACAAACTTATCATTACAAAATCAAAAACTCAGAAAAGTATATTTATCAGAATTCACAGAACTAATTTCGCTAAATTTAGCTCAGAACTGCATCGAGAACATGAACTACTCGGGAATTGAGTGCTGTGAAGAACTAGTGAGCCTCGATTTATCAGATAATTGGGTCAAAGATGTCATCGATATATATGATGTTTCGCGTTGTCCAAAATTGACATCAATCATATTCAGAGGTAACATGGTTGACGATTATCTCCACGATTTAATTGACTTAATGAGCAAAACAGTTAAATTCATTGATGAAATTCCTGTTTCAAAGTCAGAAATAGGGCAAGTTAAACAAGAAAAATTAGACCCACAAGTTATCTACAAAGAAATTTGGAACAAACAACTTTCTGGATTCGAAAATTTCAATGCTGTCAAAACTCTCAGTCTTCCATGCCAAGATCTATATTACGCAGATGTTACTTTGTTAGTTAATCTAGAAAAACTCGATCTAAGATGCAACAAGTTTGAGAAAGTTGAAGGTTTAAATAAATTGAAAAGATTAAAATATCTCGATTTGTCTGGTAACCCAAACCTCGATTTAGATGCAACACTTGAGCAGCTCAAAGGCATGCCAAAATTACAAATGCTCAATCTCGCAAATGATCTCAAATCACGTTCAAAATTTGATGAAATACATGGATATTGTTATAATACTCCGAATTCGTGTCTTTGTCAAGAATTCCACATGAAAATCTGCGAGAAAATTTTGTCAACATGTCCGAAGCTTTTATTCCTCGACAGAATTGCAATTAATCCTCATTGGATCGAATTATTTGCCATGCCAGAAGCACCAGCAAACTACCAATTCTTGCTGACTATGTTCGACACTGTTACTCCTTATTCAAGACTAGATTTCAACACAGAAAAACTCAAGAAATATTACTCGAGAGTCAAAGATCTTTGTTTCGGTCGTCATTTTACTCTCTACAAAGATTTAACACAATTATCATTGTTCACTAAATTGCAATACTTAAATATCAATCCAGAGAAAAGAGCAAGGCCACAAGATGTCGCAAACTACTTAAGTCTATTCGGAAAAGATGGAAATCACAACTTAGTTCCAAATTCTCTTTTGAGCTGCAAGAATCTTAGACACTTAGTATTGGATCGCTGCAACTGTGGAAGAGATATTAATGGAACAATCGATCTATTGAACTCTCTTCCTTTTCTCGTTATTCTCCAAATCAATCCACTTGAAAACGACAAAGACTTAAGATGCTGGAAGAGAGTCATCTACGAATGCAGACACAAACTCCTCGATGTCAATGATTATTTCAGATTTCTAGATGTTCCATTAAACGTCAACAACATATGCGACATTGTTACTAATGTTGAAAACAAATTCAGAAGAGATGAAAGAAGTCTTCACGTCTTTTTCGATCTCCCCGTATTCGGTGACAATCAATCAGTTGAACTTAACCCACCCGAAACATTTGATGAAGATGAAGATGATAAAAATAATGCTGAAACTTTCGGTGAAGATGAAAAGAATTCAGAAACATTTGGTGAAGAACATAAAGATGAAAAGAATGAAGAGACTTTTGGATATGATAATGATAGTATTGATGATAAAAATGCAGATACTTTCGGAGATGATAGTGAAAAAGATGAGTTAAATGCAGAAACATTTGGAGGATGGGAAGAAAAAGATGAAAAGAATTCCGAGACTTTCGGTGAAGAAGAAGATGAAAATGAAAAGAATGCAGATACATTTGGAGATGATAGTAAAAGTGATGAAAAGAATGCAGATACTTTTGGTGATGATGATAAAAATGCTGAAACATTTGGAGAAGAAATCATGGATGAACCTTTCGGTCATGAAGACGACAAAATCGAAAAGCCTAAAGACATTGATCTTGTTGCATTCGACATGGATAGTTTCGTTGGTGATATTGATGCCAAACCAGAAGTTCAGAGAAATCAAGCTCCACTTGTTCCACCTCTAATACAACATCGTGAGTCTTACATGAGTGAGCAGTACTACTTTGGAGGAGAAGAAGAAATTGTCGAAGTCCCGGAATATCTAGATATCAAATTCGCTCTGACTCCAGAAGAAGTTCATAATCCATCAATAATCAAAGATTTGGATTTGTCAGACTGCAACATTTCATCAATCAACCTTTCAGATTTCAACAACAAAGACTTGAGAGAATACATCATCAGACTCAACCTTGAAAACAACTCATTGATCACTCCATTCTCAAACGATGAATGCCAGGCAGGCGAAAGTCATCAAGATGGTATCAAATACTGGAATCTTCCAAATCTCGAAGTGTTGAACATTCGCCAGAACTTAATAGAATCCCCAGAACATGCATTAGAATTCATTGTCCCTTGTCCGAAACTCAAACACGTTTTGTTCGAAGAGCAGAAAGAAAACATTGGACCAATCGAACAGTTCAGGATCAAAATCATCACAGGAATCATACAAAGCCAAAAGGATAAGTTCATTGAATGCGTGAAACAAAGCAATGAATTTGACATTGACAAGTTTTTGGAATTGTTCCCGTTGAGAGCAATGGACAACAAATGGATCATGCCTTCTGAGTTCTTCAGAGCTTTCAGCAAGATTCCGTTCTTGAGAAATACAAGATACAACAAAATGGTTTTCAAAATGAAATTAGCTTATTCAAGGAATGAATCTGACGAAACAACACTAGATTTGTCAAGTGCTGAACTTAATTTCGACGAAGTCTTCTTTTTGGAAGAAATCGTTCCAATGGATGCAAGGGTTCGTTTCTTAAATCTTAGCAACAATGACATTGACGAAGAGCAGCTTGAAAACATAAAAGGAGACTATTTCCCATTAATTGAACACTTGGATCTCTCAAACAATAAAATAGAAATTGGCCAAGATTTCTCTGAAATCAACGAATTCTTGAATGAGTTTCCAAAACTCAGGACTCTAAATATATTCGAAAATCCTGTTACCAATGGTAGCTGCTTCAAGCAATTCATGTACAGCTACAAGATGCTTCTAGATCCAACCTTCCAGTTAGAACTATTGAATGACACTAAAATGACACCAGAATTGAGAACAGATATCGTCGACAAAGCTTCAACAACAATGAGCCCAGAGTCGTTTTTGGCCTTCTACAACTTGAACAAAATTCACATGGACTGGAGAACGTTGACACAAATCAATCTCAGCGGATGCAACTTAGCTGTCCTTGATCCGCTCATTGAGTGTGTTTCTGTTGTCGAACTCAATCTTTCTGATAATGTAATCGAATTTTTACCTGTTGATATCTTCAAGAACATGAAAGATCTACAAGTTTTGAACATTTCTAACAATATGATTGGCAACCCAACAGGAAAGCAAGTTGAAGCAGTCACAGAGCCTCTCGGCTATTGTGTTTCGCTGATTTCTTTGACAATGAGAGGCTGCTTCGCTGACAAAGAATACGACTTCATGAAATACTTCACTAAAGTATGCAAGAGGATGAGATTGTTGAGCACACTAGATGATGCCTCCAATAACTACCAGTTAACAGCCCCACAGATGTCGAAACTCTCTGCATTGGGTGAATTAACTGGCTGGAATTATCCAAATCATTCTGATGATATCAATTTGTCGTTCGTTGATTACGGAGGCTTAGAATGGTCAGTGGAAGTCGCAGAAGCAATTTCTGTAATCAAGCCAAGATACTTAACTATTCCTGGCAGATTCTACAGAGAATTACATCCTCTTATTTTGGCAAAATGCGACGCAATCAAAAGAATCAATGGCGACAAAGTTGACTTCAAACATAGACTGCAAGCGAGAAAAGAATACAATCAGAAACTTGCTTCAGAGAATCTCGCTGGTTTCTTATTAGATACAATAGATGAGATCGAAGATAAAGTCGAAGGAATTAAAAGTAAGATTACGTCTATCAAAGAAAACGCAACAAAATATGGTACACTTATCAGCAAATGGGAGATTTTCATTACATTCCAGCAAATGCTTCAAGCCATTATCATATACATCAAAGCATCAAAATGGCCATCATTATACAAGAAGATCTCCTGGATTTACCTGTTCTTCACAGCCAATCTAGCAATCATCACGAATTTCATCAAGAAAATCTTCTCTGTGCCAGTTCCTAGTTCATTAAGCTACTGGCAATTCTTCATTTACACAGTTGTTCCTGTAGTGGCGATGCTATTCTATCGGCATGACTTAAAGAAAGAACTGTTCTACAAATACTGCTGCAAGAGATATAAACGAACATTCAAAGAATTAGGCTGTTTCTTGGGCATGTTATTGATATGTTCCTGGGGACTCTGTGTCATATTTAATCTTAACGAAATTTTATACTACAGGAAACTTGTTTCTAATTTTTGGGCTTACATTTTCTGGCTGACATTAGGAAGCCTTTGTATTTTTGCTGCATTATGTGTTGGTCTCTGGTATTTCAAGAAGAGGGCTGACAATGATCAAGGCGATTTATGGTGGGATGAGTTCAGAATCAAGAAGGCAAGCTTCTGCTTGTTCATCTTGACAATTATGTATGCTCCGGCAATTGAATTCTTTACAGCTGTCATCAGATGCAATGAAGAAGGCGACACTTCACTTTCTGCAGCATTTGACAGTGTCATTTGCTTCGATTTAAGATATCCAGCAGCCACTTTCAGCTTCGCACACTTATTCGCTATCTTGTTCATTATCAGTTATTCTATTTGGATTCCTGTGGTTTTCGTTTTGGAGATTCTTGACGGAATTTCATACATACAGAAATCTCGCGGAATCAAAGCCAAGGAAGAAGAAATCAAGAGACTCGAAGAACAGGTGAAACTATTAAAGAAATATGATGTACAGGAGGTCAACAAAGCGATATTCGACGGAAGACTCGACATCGCATTAATGAACGAAGACATCAACACAGGAAGAAAGAAATATGACTTAACAAGAGCCCAAGAATACTTCATTCTTCAAACTGCAAAATTCGACGCCGAATATGCTTATGAAGCACAAAACTATGAACATCCAGCTTCTTATCTTTACAGTCAGTACAAACTTAAGAACAAATATGCTAAGGTTTTGGATATGATCCAGAAAGTCGGCATGACTTTGTTTACAGCCTTCTGGAAATCTGCATGGTGGGGCAAAGTCATGGTCCATATTATCACACATGCTTTCACTTTGCTCAACACTATTACTAGGCCATTCCTTTGCATCTATGAAAATGTTCTCAAGTCAGCCAGTCAAGGAAGCAACTCTGGAACGATTTTGACTGGCGAAGTTTTGCAATCGGAGAAATGGGAAGACTTCGTGTCAAATCCAGTGATCACGCATGCTCTTGCTCCTGGTCTTCTCATTTTGCTAGTCGTCATTGTCTTCGTTTTGTTTATTTACTTTGCAGTTAAATATCACTGGAAAGTCTGCTGCTGTTGCTGCTGCTCTAAAGATGATGACGAAATTCCTCAAGTAGATCCAATGCCTGCATCTCAGGCAATCAGCATCACTCAAGTTCCAAACAATCAACCAGTTGATGTTGACTTTGAATATTGCAACGGAATTATTTTGGAATATGATAATGAAAATTACATCGATAATCAATCTGAAGAAACACTAGACAGCATAGATAATAAATCAAATGAAGATACAAATCAAAATCAGAATAATAAGTCTGATGAGAAACTAAACAGCATCGAAAATGTGTCTGATAACAATGAAAATCAAAACAATACTGATAACAAATCAGATGAAGATGATGATCAAAACAATATTGATAATAAATCTGATGAAAATGAACATCAGAATAAGAATCGAAATTACCTCGATAATACATCTGACGAGCCTGATCTTGATTCACTTGTGAATGGATCAGATCAATCTGAAGATGACTTTTTATAATTTTTTTATATGCAAAATAAAACTGTTATTTTTTGTTTCTAAATTTCATCATCATTTTTCCTTCATCAGAGCAAATCTGGAGTAGAAATTTGATTAAAATAAAGAGGTGCTTTAAGTAGACCACTCGGATTCTTATCAATATGATTTTTGATATTAAGGTTAATGAGCACTTTTATCAAAATTGACAAATAAAGTTCTCAAATTATATAGAATTTGTCTAAAAGTGACATATTTTGAAATGTTTACTAAGTCAAAATGAGTCACTTTTAGTAAAAGTGTCATGATGCGTAAAGTAGATAAAAGTGACAACTATTATAACCAAAAATTTACCACCATATTCTGTTAGCAACTTTTCTTTAGCAAATCAAAATTAAATAAATATGCCCAAACAGCCAAGAACCACAGAACGTGTTATTATTCATAGGAACACAAATGAAGGTGTAATATATATGGTAGAAAAGCGAAAATCAAAATATCTAGCAGCATTCAACTCCCCAGAAATGAAACGAAAGATATTAGAAAGGTTTAAAGAATGTAGTGCAAATGGAACATTAGGCACTTTCGAGCCTCCTAAAATTGATGAGGAAGATAATCAAGAGCAAGTAAAATTACCAACCGTTATTGTATTTCCAATGATAAAACCAATATCAGGTCTTAAATTCTCAACAGTAGATGAAAATTCGCTAGCAGGAAACATTGAGAAAACATAATTCAAAGAATAATAAGATATTATATATATTAATCTAATTAATATTATCTCACATATTAATAGTTATCGTATGGTAACTTCAATACATTGTTCCAAAGCTGTTTAACTTAATTAATAGAAAAAAATATTAATTCCATACATATATCTATTAATGTTAATGCATTAGATATATATGCTCATGTTCCATGACTTAATTATTCGATTATACTAGATGATTTTGTTGTTTTTTGAAAAATAGTATTATTTTTGTTATTATTTGTTTTCGGAATAAACGCTTGCGGTATTTTTATGTCTCTTATTCAAAAGTCTACATTTTTTGATGGTAAAATTTGAAAAATTCGTAGTAATTTTTTCAAAAAAAATACTCTAATAATAACCTTTATTCTTCATCCTCTTCCATAGCTTCTTCATTAACAACGACAGTGTCAGCCTCATCTTTAGCTGCGCCTTTCTTCTTCTTATTCTTCGCATCCTCCTTCTCCTTGAGCTCGTGGTAGATCTTTGCCTTTCTAGCTGGGAGTGTTCCTGCGAGAAGTCTCTCTCTTTCCTCCTTCTTCTCCTCTTTCATCTGTTTCTTCTTCTTCTTGAGGTCCTCTATTGTCTCTCCACCGGCTGTCTCCTGGCCGAGCTCAGCAGCGATGCCTTCTGCGTGCTCGATTTCCATAGCGCGCTGTCTGATTTCGTTCGAAATCTCAGCGTTCTCGTCGTCGTCATCAGCTAAGACTTCGCGGTCATCGATTTCTTCTGGCTGCTCCTCGACGACTGGGACGTCCCATGGCGACAAATGTGGTGGTGGAACTTGGCCTGGAGCGTATGGAGCTGGGTCAAGAGCCTGGTGCTTGTTGAGGCAGTCGAAAACCCACTGTGGCTGTACATAGATCCTGGAAAGAACTCTGTCCTTGATGACCTTTCTATCGCAGATGGTGTGTGTGATTGCCTTGTCTGTGGATGTCTCGTCCCAGACGATTCTGCCGCCGAGAGACCTAATGACGAGGGCCATGGCGTCTCTTGGTGTTTCGCGGCCGATTGTGAAAACGAAATTGCCGAAAGCGCCTGTGTCAACGATCTCCTCGTCATTGGCCTCTGTTTCAGCAGCGGCCTTAGCGAAGATTCCTGCGACTTTCTCGGCATCAACATTAGATTCAGCTGGTGCTTCAGCGACAGCCTCGACTTCTGGCTGCTCGTTGTTATCAATGATGGCGTCAATATAGAAGCCGTCATCCCACTTCTTGTTGTCGTATTCAGCTGGATATTTGAGTCCGATCATCTTGAAGAGTCTGAGGTTTACGAATGAGAGGAGGTTCTCGTACAACTCAAGGAAGTTGAGGAGAATGGTGTAATCGACATCTGGGTCCTTGGCAAGTGTGAATTGATGTGGAATGAGCCAAACGACTGGAAGCCCTTCGATTTGTGCTTCGAAATGAAAACCACGCTTGGAAATGAATCCCTTTGTGAGTAAATGCTTGTGTGAAACATAGTAATGAAATTCAGCTAAGAGATGGCGGCATTTAAGAACGCGTGCTGAGTCGAGGATGTCTGTGCCTGACATTTGAGCAAATAAAGCGATTGTTGTGAGTGCATCATCGAGATCTTTGATTGCATCTGCAAACGTTGGATAGCGAGAACGAATCAATTGGTCATAAGGAGCGATTGGCTCTGGTGTTTGATCGAGTTCTTTACGATTGTAGCGCTTTTCGTGGTGTTTTAACCAATTTGCGTGATCTCTGATGAACCAAGCCATTGGATCAGCGTTGATCATAGCAAGATCTTTCTTGTGGAAGTACGCCCATGGTGAATTTTTATCTTTCGGAGAAACTTTTGGATACACACCGCGAAGAATTGCGACTCTGCCCATATCCTTTGGGTCAAGAGCAACCCTCTCGATGGCCTCATCCTCTTTGATAAGGTTTGAGGACTTACCTTCTTTTCCCTTCTGGAAAGCAAGCTTTACCATAATGGCCTTGACAAGTGACTTGAAAAAATTTTAAATTGAGAAGTTTACTTAAATTCGCTCTTGTGTCTTTATTTAGATTTTAGGAAATTACTAATATATTGCTTCTTTAGTTCACTTTTCTCATTAGAAATCTCTCTCAAATTCATCAATAAAAAATTGAAATTTTTCAAAAATCACTTAAAGCGTCCATTTTGATTGTCACTCATTTTACTATCCTCATGTTATTTTATATTTGTTTTCCTGAACTTTCATTTTAATTTGTCGTGTAAAGGATTTTTTGTCACGTAAATCATCTTTTTTGTTAATTTTAATTAAGAGCCGAAATATAGTTTATAAGATCCTTCTGCCTCATTTTGATTGACTTACGAAGATTTTTCTGTTATATTAAAAAATTTCAAAAATTAAATTTAAAAAAATAAACATTGTGGCGGTTATAAAAACAGCAGTTGGTGTATGTACTTTATAAAGATTAACTAACAAATATAAAAAATAATATTATGATTATAATTCGAGGATTGGTTGTCTTTGCTGAATGTCCTTGAGTTCAATTGCGAATGTTCTCAAGGACTTTAATGTCTTTTGAGAAAGAGCAGAGAGATTAATATGCAATTCTTCTTCTGTTGGATCAACAGACGGTTCATTCTCAGCAATGATTTCCTTTAGTTTAGACAAATGTGCAGGGTCGTCAATGAATCTGAAAACTTCTTGGAATAATTTTGTATCTTCAACTTGAAGGAATGATCTTGCGAGTCTCCTTTCTGGGACAAGCATTTCTGTATCTGGTGATAAATTGAACTGCTCAAGTTGTTTTGGTTGTGCTCTGAATAATTTGTAAAAATGCGCCTGAGATTTAGTATATTGGGCAACCCATTCGTCTCTGTTTAATACTTCGATTGGTCTAATGAGTTTTTTGAAAATTCTGGCCAATTCGTCTGCCATCATTGCAGGAAGCGATGGAATTCCGTTATAAAGCTTTGCATTTTCGAAAATTTGTTCAACATCCTTCTTAAAGTCGACGAAATTAGTGTATATTCCTTCTTTTAAGTTATTTTTGACTGTTTTAAAATCCATCGGTTTTTTAATAATGTCGAAATAGTCAGGAACATTGTCGATTTGTGGATCTATTGGATATAAGAATATTTCTGATATCGGGTGGGTAAGTAAATTGTCGATGATTTCGATGCATTTCGATCGATTAGCTTCGTTCAAAGTCATCAAAAAATCTAATTTTTTCAAAAATGTTAAATATAGCCTAACAATACTCTAAAACACCCATATTTTTATCAAAACCCGATATTACTCAATATTTTTTTGTAATTTTTGAATTTGACTAATTGAACAAAATAGTTCAATATCTATCTTATTTATATCCATATGAACTATATTCTTTCAGCTTTTTGGTTAAAAATCAAAAATATTTTTTGAAAATCTTGAATTTGCTTAAATCAACAAAATGATTCAAAATTTGTCTTATTTAAAGCTATAAAAACAATATTTTGTCAGCTTTTTCGTTAAAAACCAAATACATTTTTTGAATATCTTGATTTTACTTATTTTAACAAAATGACTTAAAATATATCTTATTCTACTTAATAAAAACCAAATTTTGACAGCTTTCTCGTTAAAATCCAAAAATATTTTTTTAAATTTAATTTCTTTATTAGAGCAGAAATTTCTATTTAATCTTTGAGTTTTAAGAAGATTGTGAAAAATTTAGTAGTTAATTGGTTTAAACTTTAAAAAACATGAAAATTCTCTATTTACTTAACATTATCTTCATATATATCAACTGGTTCGTAGTTGTGGTCAAAATCTTCTTCCTCTTCGAAGTCTTCTGGTGTTTCTGCGGCGATCTGATCCAAATCACGAACTTCTTGCAGCGGTTTGATTTCTCCTGAGTCGCGCATCTTAATGGCGTATTTCTCGAGCAGATCGATGCACCAATCATAGCAAACTTCATCCTTTGTTGGGAAATTATTCACTTGATCGCAAACTTCTTTAGCAAACTGCTGGAATTCCTCCTCTTTCAGCTCCTGTATCCACGAAATCATCGGATCTGTGTAAAGTTTGTTGATTCTCCATCTGTGCTCGGCTTTTTCCAAAGCAGCTTTCGCGCGAACCAAAGCTTTGATTATTCCTGTCCTTCCGTTCTTTATGAGCCTCGCTGTCTCCTTCCAGCACCTCTCTGAGACAGAGTAGCTCCTCGTGACGCAGTAGGCCATTGTCCTCCTGATAGTGGCTATGATCATTTCGCGTGGATCTTCGAACGAGTCGAACCATGAAAGTGTCGGGGAAAGTTTCGCGATTGTCCAGTTCGATTCGCAGGATCCTTCGGCTCCGAAGCATATCACATCCATAACTGACGAGTAGCAGACTTCAGCGATGGAATAAAAAGATGAGCGCGCCACGTCTTTTGACATCAAAAATTCGACTCTTTTGATGTCTAATAATTTCTTGCGTTCGTCTGGAGTATAATCTTCGTAAAATATCTTAAGCTCTTCTGGAGTGATTTCGAATGGGTTTAAGTAGTCCGAAATGACGCGATCTGGGTCGTAATCTTCTTCTTCTTTTTCGATTCTCTGTTTTCTGCGTGCTGGGAGGATTGTGTGATCAGGATCCGGTATTTCAGCAACATAAGGGATGATTTCTTCCATGTTTTCGAAGAAATCAATTGCCCAAAAGTTAAATCCGTAATGTGAAATATCCGGAGGGTCTTCTGTCCATTCTAACGCTGTATCTCTGCTAACGACTTCGAATAATTGCTTTTGAGGTTTCGCTGGTGCTTTTAATGTTGTTAATAACAAAATTTCCGGAAAATCTTCGCCAGGAATTGCTTTTTTGATTGTGCAAGTAAACATTCCTGTATCTATATCATAAGAAGCGGTGCATCCTTCACCATCACGCATAGAATGCTGAAAATGAAGAACGAGCATATATGGCTCCGCGTTGAAATTGAATTCCGTGTCAGCCACGAACAAGTCCATGTCCTTGGCACGAACATTCGGGCATTTAATCGTGAAATGGAGAAAATCGTGATCCTGAGTAATCCAAAAATCAGGAGTCAAAGGCATTTTTATTTGTGACTTCTCGTAAAACACAAAACTAAATAAACCATAGCATTCACTACATCCAAGACTACCACATACTTAAATATCACAACCCAATTCTTTATATTTTATTATAAAATTTTTATGTCTTGTGATAAAATGTTGTTTGGAGGATATTTTTGGTTTATTTCGATGTAGTTAGGTTATAAACAGATGTAGTTTAGTTTTTTGTGTGATGATGAGTTTTATAAAAATTAAAATATGTAAAAAGAAATGTAGACTTGCTATGTAATTTACTCTTCCTTTTGCTTGATCATCTTGAGGATTTCGGATTCACCAGCATCAATGATGGAGATGACTGATGAGCGGAAGTACTTACCACATGCAGTGCCAAGATCAACATTGTCGCCATCGAATGGGAGGATATCACAGCCAGAAAGCATAGCATAATACTCGATAAGAGAACGGTGAGCTGGAGCGATGTTAGAAGCGAAGATAACAAGCTTAGCCTCACCATTGCGGAGGGACTGGAGTGTCTTATCAATACCAAGCTGGTACTTGCCGGACTTTGTGACGAGGGAGAGAGAGTTAATGATTGACTCACGTGCGCGGGATAATTTCTTACGTCCCATTACAAAAGGGCGGCCATAACCGTTTTTATCGTAGCGCTCTTTTTCTTCTTTTTCCATCCTTGTTGGTTAATTATTTAGTTTATTTATATCATATATATTCTATTTTTTGGATCAAATTTGATTTTTGAAATAATCATCAAAAAAATGAAATTGGAAATGTAATTATTATCAAAAATGATCTAACCTATATGTTTTTATTAGATTTTTAGGAAGATCTTGTAAATTAGAATTAATGATTTGCGCTTTAGATTTTGAGATATTTCATGATCAATCTAAAATACTCACCGAATCATAAATTAATAAAGCTTATTGTCAAATAGAAACAATTCTAAATTATGAAATCTTGAAAATGATTTTATTATTCAAAAATATCAATATTTCTTCAAATTAGTCCAAATATCAAAAACTAAAATTGGAAATGACTAATAAAATAAGATCCTTAACAACCAAAAGATGAAATCGTGATTTAAAATTTGATAAAAAAAAATATGAAGCCAAAATGTTCTAAAATCTGAAATTTTAGTATATGTTTGTGTTGTCAACATAAAGCAAACAGAAAATTGGAATGAAAAATTAATGAGGGGGTGAGTAGGGGCTAAATCCAGACTTTTTTCTTGATGCATTTCATTCACTCTACGATTCTACCTCAGAGTGAAGTTGAAAATTGCACAGTCTTGGATGTCAGGCAGAGAGAAGTCGATATACTGCTTTTTTACCACAAATTCATCAAAAGAGCGACAATATACAAAAAAGGCAACGATATTTCATATAAATCTCATCAGACGATTTACATAGAGACTCCAATTTTATGGGGTTCTGTTATTAATAATCATTTTGTATCAGTTACTAAAAATAATCGATTAATTATCACAGAAATAGGAACATCACTCAAACAGATATCATCTGTCGATCTATTTGAAACAGAGGGAGAATATTCTGAAGAATTTAAGTATTTTTCCGTTTCAAAAGATAAAAATTGGATTTTAATTGCATCAGAATCCGACCATTTCTTCTTCATTGACATAAAAGACATATCAAATCCACTAATCGGCGCAAGAAAAGTCGATAATTTTACAATTAAATCAGTTACGCCTTTATCAGCAGATGATTCTTTCCTTATTCTTGTTAAGAACGACGATGAACAAAAATTCATTAAATTCGCAGCAAAGAAACAAGATTTATCGATAGATGACGCAGATTCAGATATTGAATATTTAATTGACACAGAAACGCCATCAAAATCCTCGCATCTCATAGCAACATCTAAAACAATCAGCAGCGGATCAAACCAGTTGCTCCAAATTACAGAACCAATTCGCTGCTTCACGAAAGTTGTAAATGATTGTTGTGCGCTTCAATTAGAGTCAGGAAACCTTCATTTTCTCAGCCAATCACAGTCAATACAGATACCAGGGGCTCCTCCGATCAAATCTATGTGGCTTCTCCCTAATGAAGCCGTGATAACAAATCTTGATGATGGAAAAACAATTGTTTTCACAGTCCAGAAGCCATCAAATACTCGTAAAAAGCCAACGCATTTCTCATCTTTACCACAAATCGATTTAGAAGGAACAATTTCATCAAATCAAATTATTCCACACAAAAACGAAATTTTAGGAATTGGCCGTAGCGGAGTAACAATTATAAGCGAAAGAGCAAATACTGACCTTTCCAAATCTACAAAATCTGTTGAAAAAACAAGATTATTGCAAGTTGATGTCGACTGCTTGGCCGCATCAGGTAACGGCTCCACAGATGTTGTTTTTGGCGATGTAGAAATCGACACAGAACACGAAGCAATCAGTTTCATTAATTACAGAAAATCAAATTATTTAGTTCACGAAAAAGGTTTCACACAGTCTGATGGCGAAGAAGTTGTGACATTTGAGGAGCCAATTAAAGATGTCGCTGCTTCTGGCTTCAGAATTGTTGTAATTTCGGGAACAAATACAGTTTCTATTTTAGATGAAGAATTCAAACGCGAGGACAGACAGTTCCCAGGCATAGTCACAGCTGTTGCTGTGTCAGTTCATTATTTCGCTGTTTACACTTACGATAATGATCCATTAGTAATGAATGGTTGTTTGAGCCTCTACGATTATTCATTCGAAAAGGTTTGCCCAGATATCAAATTCCCGTCAGTCATTACTTCTCTATCTTTCGGAAAGAATCCATCAGAATTATATGCGGCATCTGAGAACGGTGGCCTCTACAAATTACCGCTCTCATCGACAGGATTCACCCCAGGTGTTTCATTGATATACGCAGGAAAAGCTCCAGCGAGAATCATTCCGTATAATGGAGACTTGAGATTTAATATTGTTACTTTTGGCAACACAGCGCTTTTATTAATAGAAGGAAAGCTTCATGACCTAGGATTATCTGACTTCGACAGCATCTGCCTTGTTTCCACGCCAACTGATTCGCTCGCTGTTGCAATGATCAAGCAAAATCAACTTTCCATTATTCCTTATGATATCGACAACAGAAAACAGTTCAAGTTAATCGAGAACACGGACAATGTTATATCAGGGACATCATTCGGGGACAGAGCTTTCTTCCTGCACAAAGAAGAAGAAGGAGTCAAACTGTCCATGCTTGTGAATGATGGAAAATTAATCAGCAGCGAGATCATCAAAGCAAACGGAAACATAATAAGCGGAGCATCAGATATATTACTTGTCGCAATAAGCGAGCCAACTCCTAAGATCGATATTCTCTCTGTTTCTGATAACTGGTTCAAGTCTGTGTCTTCCCTTCAGTTAGTTTCTCCAGCTCTTCTTGTTTCGATGCATAAGTCAGGCAAATCTTTCGTCGTAGCATCAGAAGGAAGATTAACTCACTACAAACTCAAAGATGGAGTCGCTGCAATGAGCAGGGGCTTCTGCGAGTTGACTAGCAAGCCGCTGATCATGATATGGAATGGAGAACTGATTTGGATGGCGTTCGAAGACGGATCAGTTATTGTCTATCTATACAATGATGTCGCGGAAAGATTCGAAATTTTGTCACGTAAGTCTGGAATTTTCGGAACAACGAGCGCAGCTGTTCTCGATGATATAACGACAGCATTCGGATCGAGCAATGGAGAGATCACTATACTTAAGGTAGATGACGCAAGAGCTTTGGGACTCTCGCGTAAAAAGGAATTGACAAAATGCGCCACATTTATTATTGACACGCCGGTTTTATCGCTCGCTGTCGTAAAGAATGTCTTGCTTTATTTGACTACTGGTGGATGCATTGGAGCATTCAGTCCTTATGCGAGCACGTCTGACTTCCTGGCGATGCAGCAGTTGCAGCTGCAGGCGAGAAAATACATCACGAACAACTTCGGATTTTGCGTGTTGAGTAGGAAAGCTTTAGCGGCCCAATACGCGGTCACTGACGTCACTGTGTTCGAGATTATTGGAAAGCAGGCGACAATTGACAAGGAGATGATGGATAGCCTCGTTTACGTCAATTCTCTGCTCGGAAGAGAAAGATGCAGATTCATGTTTTGATTAATTTTTGTGATTTTGCTTTATTTTACAGCAATGATAAAGTTTATATTTTTTACATCATCTTTTTTACTCACATCCCTTATAATGAAAATTTGATCAAAAATATTTTTTGTTTTATAGCTTGAATGAGCGAGATATCAATGAAAATTTGCTTCATTCGTTCTTTATGATAAGAATTGCATATGATTACAAAAAAAAATCAAAAATAAAGAATTTAAAATGAATTGTTGGATCTTTGGAATAGGTAGAATTTTGAAGTTTCCTTAATATATGGTGATTTCCTTATTCTCATGGCATAATATTGAAGATATAAAAGAAAAATTAAGAAATAATGATTTTTATGAGTTATATATAATAGTTATGGTGATAATTTCTAAAAACAAAGTGATTTTTCGATTTCTTTTGAGTCTTTTTCTTTGGAAATTTTTGGAAAAATTAAAAATCACTAAAAAATGTTTAGATTTTGTAGATCTCAAAAATAATTTTAAACTAAATTAAACGTACAAAAAATATAATAGTCAGCAAAATCATGGATAAATTCGATAATGAGGTATTAGAGTTAGCGAAATTAGCTGGTGCCAACGCGCAGAGACATCCTCTCAAGTGGATTAAGTGGGAAAGCACTTACATTTCGCCGACTGGCGCGCATTGTCCCCCATGGAGAGAGGCTGAAGGCGATTACGGCAACGTTATCGTGTCCACGCATGACGTAGGCATCATTATCATACTCTGCAAGCGAAATGGAAAGTGCCTGAAAATCAAAGGCTATTCTATCGACAAAAAAGGCGCAACTGAAGAATTGAGCTACGAAGAAGATGGTACAGAAATGAAGTCGATTGCAGACGTGTTAAGAGATATCTCCAAACACTTCGACAACATGTACGAAGCGAAAAAGAAAGGCGATATTTCAGATAGCGACCATCCAGCGATAAACAGGGAGATTATTAAGAACGACCTCGTGTCCCTCCCTCAGCCTGTCCTTGTTTTGAGGCAGCCGGAAGTGGTTTCGGGCGAAGATCAAAGCGAAGAAAATCAGCCTGAAGATGATGAGAAAATCGTACCATTTAACAAGCCTTCATCTACAGAAGGTGAATACTGGAGCTTGCACGCTAAGCTGAAAGCACTTGGAAATCCAGAAACTTCAGATCCAACGAATAATGACCTGAAAGAGCTGTCTGAGAACCCAGTTTTCAGGGAAGCTTCAGGCCAACGTGCCATTTACTCAACTGGATCAATTCCAGCTCTTCGCGATATATTAAGGTTCAAACAAACACACAACTACGGCGACACAAGAACAACTCAGCAGATTTACGTCCTGAAGATCTTCGCAATGATCTCGTTAAACGCACTCATTCGTCGTCATCTCGCAAATCAAGACTTCGTGAACATATTATTCGATTTACTCAGGCGTGAAGAGATGCAGCTCATGCCAGATTTACTTACAACTATCGCAAATTGCTGCCATAACACGGCATTCCGCAATTTCTTCATCCAAGTCGGCGGCATTGAGCAGCTGATCGTATTCATTAAGCAGAGCGACTTAGTGGCTGATGTGTGTTACACACTCTGGGCTGTTAACAGATCTGCTGAAGCTACAAAGGCAATGATCGATTCTCACTTAATGATCGAGTTAGAGAGATATACAAACCCGTGCAACGCCAACGACACACAAATGACAAATATCACGCGTCTACTTTGCTCACTTCCAAAGTACGGACCGAAAATCTTCGAACCACTGAAACTATACCACATCAAGTTTTTCTGCCAGGGTCTCAGATCTACAGATGACGAATGCATCTCGTGGTCCGCTATGGCTTTGACCTGTTACCCTCTTGATGAGGAATTACAAAAGCTATTTTGCTCTAAAGCTCAGGATGGACCAAACAACCTCATGGCAATGCTCGACAGCAAAGTGGAGAACGTGATTTTATCCGGTTTGAACTGCGTTGTCACTTTGGGAGAAATTCCAAATATTAGAGATGCTTTTATTCCAACAATTCATGCGAAATTACAGAGACTGTGGAAGTCAGACAGCCCTAAGGTTATCCAGGGCGTTCTAAAAGCACTCGGTGTGCTCACACTCAATAAAACTTGCTTAGAGTGGACACAGAAGCAGAATATCGTCCCAGACTTACTCAAATACTTATCATCTACAGACCCAGATTACGTTGTTTACGCTGCCAGAGCCATTGGCACGTGTTGCAACCAGAAATCAAATCTTCAAATGTTAATGCACTTAAATGGCGTCAGAACACTTTGGTCACTGATGAAGTCTCCTTATTCTGCTGTCCAGGCAGCTGCCACAAGGGCTCTAGTCCCATTCCTTAAATCCCCGGACTCCCCAACAATCGTGAGAACTTTCGTCGACGGCCTAGATTTGCTCGTCGGTTTATTGAAGAGCGACGACCCTGATGTACAGGAAAGCGCGTGCATGGCAATCACTGAGGTCGCGAGGGATACAGAGAACCTCGCATTCATGACAGACCTCGGCCTCGTTGAGCTGCTCTCGAGACTTTTGTCGACGACGAAAGATTCAGTGAGAACTCCTCTCGCTGATGCAATTGGCGTTGCAGCAGCTTATGGAGACAACAGGAGGCACTTCGGACAGGAGGGTGCTGTTGATCCTCTTGTTTCCTATCTGCAGCCACCGTCAAACAACCCAGAAGTCCACGCAGCAACTGCGAAAGCCCTCAAAGCTCTCAGCGAAGACGCGCAAAACTCAAAGAAGTTGAGCAACGCTGGCGTCGTCGAATATTTGCTTATGATGGTTTCCTCAACAGACAGAGAACTGCAAATGGCTGCAGCAGTCGCTATTCGCAACATCAGGACAAACAGAGGCTGATTTTTTTATATCTTTTTATTTGATATTTTTAAATTATGAGTGTATTTTTTTGCTTAATCAAAACCTATCATTTTTATAACCATAAAATCACAGCCATACCAAAATATTCGATTTATCATCATCTTTAATTTTAAATCAAATAATCTGTTTTGAAATATGTAAAAAAATAAGAACTAACTAAATAAACAACATCATATAGTCATATATTATATGATAGAATAAGAGATTTTCTTATAGGTTCTGATATTAATGAAAATTTCTCCGAGAATTTATTATGGTATAATAAATCTTTCTATTATAGTTATTATGATAGTAGGGAATTTGATGTGTTGACTGAGATGATTCGAGTCATTCTATTTTATTTGTATATTTAGTATTAAAATCAACTTTGTACAAAAAAATCATGAAATTTACCATAATATCATAATACTAGAAATTTATAACGCTTTAGAAAAAATAACAAAAATACTTAAATGGTTACCTTACGCATTGTTGTTTGGCTGTGGAATGCTGTAGATGGATAGTCCTGGTGGTATTATTGGTGGAGGCAGTGCTCCAGAGTTGAATTCACCAAGAGGAGGTGGGATGTTTGGAGCGATTGGTGGTGGAATTGGAGGATTGATCATTAGTGGAGGTGGAATTGGAGTCTGAGGGAGTCCAGGGATTCCACCTGATGCTGGGGGAACAGGAATAGGAGGTCCTGGTAATCCTGAGCTAGGGAAAGGAGGCGGCAATCCAGTTGATTGCGGTGGCCTTAATCCGATAGAAGGAGAGTTTGGAGGCGACAACGGGTTCGTTGGGATTCCGTTCGAAGATGGAGGGGCTGAAGGAGGACCAATGCTCGGCGGCGGAGGCAAAGAAACATGATGGTCTCCATTTGGCATCGGCGGGAGAGGAAGTGGCCTGTTTGGAGAGCCTTGAGGTGGGCTTGGAGGCGGAACGAAGACAGGAAGAGGAGCAGGTCTGCTTGGAGAGCCACCGACTTGTGGTGGAGGAGGTGGAAGGCCAGTAACCAATGTAGCTGGCTCATTCAACTGCGGCGGCTTGATGTTATCTATCGGTGGGAGTGCACGCTTGGACTGGTCTTCAGGAAGTGCAAGGGAATCTACTGGAATAGAGTTGCGATTTCCTGGCCTCATTTCTGACGGCAGATCCAAGCTGTTGAAGTTCTTCTTTCCATCGTCCGAGCTTGTGTCTGAGTAATCTGAGTAGGAGGTCGATGAAGAAGTGGAGTATCTCATGCGCCTTCCTGGGGTTGGATTTGGCGCGTTTGTGTCATCTGCTGCTGGAGGGGGAGCGAACGACTTCACTTCTTCTGTAGGCGGTGGATATGTCGGCAGCGGGATGTTCGGGATCGAGTCGATCTGCTCGTGGTGCATGGCTTGAATGGCAGGAGCTGGGGACTGCTTGACGAACTTCGAAGGAACAACGTTCGAAGGAGGTTGAGAAATGTCTCTGGAACTCGTCGAAGAAGATGTAGATGATGATCTGTATGAGTCGCTCGACTCTTCTTCGTTGTTCACCATACCCATCTGATCCGTAGATTTTTGTTGCAGACCGTTGACCGACTTCATCTCTTCTCTCTTCGTCTCTAGAACCTTGACGGACTCCATGGCGTGTTGTGCTTCGACGACTTTGATCTTGTTGACGAGTTTTTCGATCTCGTTGTTCTTGTCTGGGCGCCTGTTCTTAAGAGCAATGATTTGCGCTGACTCTGCCATGTCTATCTTGATTTCGTGGCCTGTGTCGTCGTCTTCTGCCTCGTAAACATCAGGCTGCTTCTCGAAAACGATCTTCTCGCCGGCCCACTTCTGGTTTAGAGGAATGTGAGCGTAGTAGCAGCCGAATAGTTTGGAAATGTCTGAATGCTGGCAAATCTGTTGTGCTGAAACGTATTCGTGGAATCTTAAAGTTGCTTCATCAAGGATTTCGCTGACTTCTGGGATATCTAAGAGGCCGAGCTCACTGTGATAACCAGATTTGATGAGATTTCTTCTCATTTGATCTCCAGCGCGTCTCTGGTTCTCTGAAAGCTGCTCAAGCATCATTCCCTTTTCTTTGCCACCTTGATCCTGGATGAATTTGTAGACATCATTGTACGGCCACTTGAATTGATATAATGAATGATGAGCGGCAACGATTGAGAATAGTTGAGTGATGGAAACCAAGTCTGATGGATTGCTACCATCGATATTGAGCACCCTGATTGTCTCATTCCTTTCAAGAAGATCTGCCATATAATCAATGCCGCCGTTTCCCATGTTATTATCGGAAATATCGAGTTCTATGACAGTTGTATTACGCTTAAGCTGCTCGTAAATGGCTCCAACGCCTTTTTCACCGAGATATCTGTTTTTATTTCCTTTGAGGATCAAATGCTGAAGTGTTGGGATGTTTGCGATGATCTCTATTGCATTTACCAACAATTTGTCACTTTTATGAAGGTTGCTGCCGAAATCGAGATATGTAAGTTTTGTGAAAGATTCGAAGAAGTCCTCGTTTGCCAAAAGTACCTTTGCAGTGATACCGCAATTGTTCACGCAAAGACCAGTGATTTTGTTCGCTTTATTTTCATTCTTGAAATATGCATTGAAATCTTTGAATTTCTTGCCGATTTCTTGGTTGCCTGATAAGTTGATCTTCATCTTGTCAATGAGATGGTTCTTGTTGATTGCCTCGAGGATTCCGATGACTTGTGGAACAGTAAACTGAATTCTGCTGATATCGAGCCATTCCAAATACGTGGCTGTCTCCAAGTACCTGATGAGAGCTTCTCTGGCTGGTTTATCGAACGCTGAGCCTGATACAGAAAGATATTTCAAAGGTTGTGGGTTCTTCCTGAGAACTATGAAGAAATCAGCAGTGTTAGAGTAAATTGAACCGATATCGAGATGAGAAAGAGATGCTCTGTTGTGCTTTGCTGAAAGTTCTAAGAATGTGTTAAATTCTTTTATCGCATGTTGGTTCATTGGTGCGCCTCTGATATACAAATATCTTATGCTCATGAGACGTGGGTTGCTTGTGAAGGCCTTCATAAGCGTTAATGCATCAGATTGACGCATGCCTGTATTACTTAAGTTTAAGTAGAGAATTCTGTTACTAATCTTGCTAAGTCCGAATGCTAATTTCGAAATACCTTCGATTGGATTGTTTGATAAATCGTAGAAAAGAATTTCGAGTTCTTTGTTTTTAATCATTGCTTTAACGAAATTTGTGATGCCGTCACGAATTGAGCATCCAGACAGCTGAAGTATTTTGATCTTTTTGTTGACTGCTATCATAGGAGCGATGCATTTTAAGAAATCAGGACGTGAAACATCTTTGATTAAATAGCCGTAAATGAATGGACAGAACATCATTGTAGCGATTACCGATCTCAAAGAGACTGGATCTTCGAAGTTTGTGTCGATTGTTGATAATGGTAGCATCGAAAAGTCAGCCATTGAGTTTCCCTCCTTGATAAGCTTGTGGAAGAAGTTAGGAATATCGTGGTAGTAGTCAACATCGAAATAAGAGCAGTATGCGTTATATGTTAATTGAAATTGCTGAGAAAGCGAAATGTGAGGAGAAAATCGAGGAAAATCGGACATATTCTTTGCAGTGAATTTGGCGGTTAAACTTGTAGGCCATATTCTCGTTATAGTTATGTAATTGCGAATTAATAAACGTGAAAATCTAAGTATATCAGCTGAGTTTTCCGAGTTTATAATACGGGTTTCAGTTCCAAAAGTGAGTTCTATTTGGTGTCTACTCGCAACATTAATATTTCGGAGATTAAAGAGATGTTGTTGTTCTAATAATGTATATTTGCCTCCCCAACCAGATTTCGCGAAGATTATGAGGTGCTCTGACAACGCTATAGCACCCTCTTTGATCGTTTTCTTATCTATTGTGATGTTTGCGTTGAATGTCATATAAACATTCGCCTGTGTTAAAGGTACCAATGCCTTGATCTTTGGATCTGTGTCGGATTGCCTCCTCTTTAGGGCCGAGGTCGTCGATGTTTCTGCCGATTCGCCTTCTTCCTCTTCGTTGTGGGCATCGTAAGTGGAGTATTCATCAGTATCCGACATAATATAATTTATCTAAAATCTGACGATTATTTTCCCATCAAAAATTTCGTCATTAAAAATCAGTTCAAAAAGTTTTTAAAAAGTGTTTTTTGGGATCTCCATCGTCTATACATACAACAAAAACTATCAATTCTGAAAAGTACTAAGAAATTTTATCGCATCGAAATTATCTGAATTATAAATCTAATATCAAACATAGATCTTAAAAATCAAAAATTATTCAAAAATATTTCCAACATTTTACATTTTTGCTATTTTAGGTGAAAATTGAATATTTATGGAAATATGCTTCATTATCATATGCACCTATCCTATAGTATTCACATTTCCAGTGTTTACGGCTTTAAACATAGATTATAAAGAGTTACAATTGGTTTTTTGATGTGTTACGACATTTTCCATTCTCTTATTTTTTTATTTAAAATGAATTTCTATGCCAAGGAACGTTCATAAAAACAAATGAGCAGATCAATAAAGGAAAAGAAAATTTTACGACTGGAATCCTTGTCAAATGTTAGGTTTACATGACAAAATTTTAATCCAATATTTTATATCAATTTTTTTCCATTTAGAGTTTTTCATGCTATAAATGCATTTGGAAAAGGTTTCGTTTGATCAAATATTTGTGAGAATTCGTCACTTTTAAAATATCTGACATTGTAAAGTCATAAAATTAAATTGTTTTCGACATTTTACATGTCAGATTTCCTCAAAATTTAAATATGCATATTTGAATGGTTTATGTGAAGTGATTATGATGTCATATTTCGTAGTTTATTGGTCAGATTATTCACAATTTCCACCATTTTTTCTTTTATTTGGAATCTTTTAGTATTTTAAAAGTATGATATCGTACTTCAAAAAATTTGTTGAGCGGTATATTCATTTACATGTCAAATTTCAAAATTTTACTGACAAATTTTTAAACGATCCACCAAGATTTTCCGCTAATTTATTTTATCTTATTGTAAGCTTCTAGAGTTTTGCGTTTGAAAGCATTCGACCCAATATGACAAAAGTAAAACGTGACAAAAGAAAGTAAAAATAATGAAAAATAAAGGAAATGGAATGATAAAACATTTTAAAATGACGGTTAACTTCTCACAATTTTTGTCATTTTTCATCGATTATTTATTTTTAATATATGAACTTTTTTAAGGGTAACAGTGGCTTCTCTTCGATGTCAAACAATAATAACAGGGGTGGCCCTCAGCCAAACATGCCTCCGCAAATGGGAGGCACAACATACGTTCCAAATCAGCCACAGGGACCTCAGCCAACAACAATGGACAAAATGAACCAGTTCTTTGACCAAATGGGCAAGGATATTGTCAACGCATTCACACCAAATTCAAACGAGCCAGCTAAGGTGACATCAGTTTCCCTTCTTGATGAAGCACCACAACCAACATCAACTGCTACATATGGTTCATCTAAACAGAAGCCAGTAAAGAAAGTCGTACATCTCACTCCAGCAAAGAAATTCCTCAAAACAACATCAGGAAGCGCAAAACCGACAGATGCCGAAGAAAAGACTTTCGCCAACAATATGGTTGAAGAAAGCATTGACGAATTTATCGAGGCACTCGGCGATTCCGATTGGAAAGTTAAGGCTCGTGCTTGCCGCGGTTTAGAACTTTGCGCTGATCATTTTGGATTCGAAAAAATCACTCCAGTTAGATCAACAGTCCAATCTCTCACTACAGCACCACAGAAGTCACTTCAGTTGGCTTCAAAGTCATTACTCGATAAGATCGCATCAGCACCAACAGGATTCAGCTTTGCTCAGGGACAATCCGCTCCTGTTGAGCAGGCTCCTGTTAATGATGAGGTTATAGACTTCGGAGCATAAAAAATTTAATTAATGCTTTCATATTTCTTATATATAAAAGAGATTTTTTCTGGCGTCAAATTTGACATTTTACATGGCAAATGAAATTTTGTCACTTTTCATAATTATGATTGCAATTTTCTTTTTCATTTTACAGCTTTCTTCTGCGAAAGACAGCAAAAACGCGGAAATTACTCCTAATCCGTCGAAAGAAAAAGATGAAATCATTGAAGATGAAATTATTGATAAAAAACCGAATCAAGTTGTCGAGAGAATAACAAATGCTACTCATCTTTTCGATAGTGATGAAGAAAAGCCAACTATTACTAATCAAACTGTTAAAGAAGAAAAGAAAATAGATGAGAAATCTGATATACAGAAAACTGAATCCAAATCTGAGAAGAACGATAAAATCATTAACGAGAAACCAAAGACCGAATCAAAAACAAAGACAAAAGCTGAAGAAAAATCCGAAGATAAAAAATCAGAGCCAGAAAAGACTACTGAAAAGAAAACAAGCAAACAAGAAGATAAAAAGACAAAACCTAAATCAGAAACAAAAGATGAGGATGATGAAAAAATAGAAGATACGAAAACTAAGCAAGAAAAGAAATCAGAGAAAAAGGAGAGCAAATTTATTACAGAGAAAACAAAACCGAAACAAGAAAATAAAGATGAAGATTATGATGATGAAAAAGATGATAAAAAACCAGTAACAGAGAAGAAGGACAACAAGCAAAACACAGAGAAGCCGAAATCTAAACAAGAAATTAAAGATAATGACGATGAACAAGAAGAAACAAAAACTGAACAAGAAAAGGTCCCAGAGAAGAAGAAAGAAGATAAAAAGACTAATGTTGAAACAATTGATACAAAAACGCTTCCGAAATTAAATCCGAAGACAAATAAACAAAAAGAAAGCAAACAAACAAGTAAATCAAAAGAAACAACAGAAAAGCCACAGTCTACAAAGAAGGAACAAAAAACCAACAAAAAACAGCAAACAGATGATATTACTGATGATATTTCTCTCCAAAACCAAGCAATAGACTATCAGTTACCAGAATTCAAACTTCCAGCCAAGTGGAGAGAGAAATCAACAGGAATTGTTTATCCTTTCCCAAGATCTCAAGAAGAATTTGATGCATTACCTCCAAAACATCAAGCAGCAGTCAGCAAAATCATTGAGAGACGTAGACAGGAGTATGAGCAGCTTATTATGTCTAATCCGCACTATAAAGCTGCTTACGAACAATTATTGCGAGAAAATCAACAACAGCAAGAACAGCAACAGAACGAAAAGGACGAAAAGCAACAACAAGAAGATGACTATTATAATGAACAATTGCTTCAATATGAACTTCAACAGCAAGAATTATATCGAAGACAACAAGAAGCTCTGAGACAAAGACAGCTTGAAGAGAAATATTACTACGGCTATGACAGACAGAATACAAACCAGAGACAGTTGCCTCCAAACACTGAAATTGACGGAGAAGGAAAATTAACTTGCATAAACGGCTACTTTGGCAACAGTCCCATTGATAACAAAGGATGCTGGACATGTAGCCCAGCATGTCACTTCAGAGCTGATTGCATAAATCCAGGATTTTGCAAATGCGCTGATGGATATACTGGAGATGGCGTTCAAGAGTGCAACGCTCCAACACCATTCATCGTCAAAGCACAAGATATCAACGGAATAATATCAGCGCATTACATTGGAGTGAGAAAAGATTTCAAAGTTAGAGAAGCTTATTGCAGATTCACTTCCACACTGGTTATTAATGCTTCTCGTATGGTGAATGATACTGTGATATGCATAGTTCCTGAAGGACTCAAGTTTTCTAAAATTGCAATTTCATTAGATGGAACATCATGGTCTGAAGATGCGAAATTAATCAGGAAGTTATCTGATAAACAGTTTTACCAGTTGTGCATTGCGATAACTGTTGTCGCGGGTGTTATTTCAGTAATTATCGGAACAAAGATGCTAAGTAAAAATAAATCAAAAGATGATGAACAACCACTCATGCATAGCCACCCAGCAAGGATTCCAGTCCCTGAAATCCCTGATGATCATCATCTAGATGACATGTAATGATTTTTATTATATATTTGTTTTATTGTTAAATAAAAATTATAATCTTCACCTAGTCAGACAACATATGCCAAAATATTAAAAAATGCTTTAGTGATGTTTCAGGCAAGTTCAACACTTTTATCTCTATCATTTGTTATGCTTGAAGTATCTCTAAAATACATACATCGCTGAGATAATCATGATGCAGAGCCAAAAACAAACAAACAAAAATAAAAAAAAAGAAAAAAAAAAAAAACAAAAAAAAAAAAAAAAAAAAAA
>MRSU01008121.1:0-24875 GCA_008369845.1 Trichomonas gallinae
TGACCATTAAAATGCTAGATTCCCATCAAAAAAATCCCGGTGGAGTTTTCTTGGGCTCTACTGTAGCGTCGAACCTGACCTGTTTTATAAGCAGGGGCCATTTTTGACAATTTTAAAAAATCTGCCGGACTACCTTTATCGAAATTAAAAATGTTAAAATGAATTTTTTTAGCTCAAATTATCAATGTAATGATTATGAGTATTTCCATTTTAATATAATTGAGTTGAAAATAATCGTGATATCATTATTTTTTGACTTATATTACTTTTTGCGATAGAACACAATATCCCTAGGTGTATACCATCATCAACCTATCTGCAAAGTTTGTCCATGAGATTGGGACAAAGTTAATATATAGAATGGAAACACACTAAGTAAACATGAGCATTATATAGCTACTCAAATTATCTATTATTCCATAATTTCTTGAGATCAAAAATGTAAGAAACATTTGGCCAATTATCAAACAAAACATTAGTGAATTTTTATTAAATCAATTGATAAGATTTTTGATATCGAATATTATTTCGGGATGAATAGATCTTGGTGATAAATTGAGATTTTGATTAGAAGATATTATTTTCTGATTGAAGCGCTGTATGCTTAAATATCTATTTTTCAAGCTTGTGCTTGTTCTTCCATTGAAAAATTTTGAAATTTTCATCCATTGTGTTCCGAATAGCGAAACATATTGGAATAGCATCATATCTTCTGCATGTGTCCATTGTGAAGTATTTAGATGCGGTGACAAGTAATAATTCCAGCGTTCATAGCATTGTCGCTCATTACGATCTGGGAACATTCTAGCAATTTTCTTCCAATTGACCTCTGTTCCTTCTCCTACAAGCTCTCTAAGCTGCTTGTCTTCAGCTGGCGTCCACTTATGGTGCCTCATCTTCTTTGTGGGCTCATCACCTGCGGACATCTGACAATATTTAAAATAAATGTCGATGAGTCAATTTTCAATGATTTGATTTTTAATTTTGATATTCTATGAAATGGACTGATTTTGAGTGGGTCTGTAAAAGAAATTTGGCGAATTTAGTCAAATTTGAGAAGCCTTATCAATTTTGGCTGATATGAAATCACAACATCAAAATAATTCCATTCTCATGCTATCTCAAGTAAAAAAATGGACCAAAACGGTATGGAATTCAACTTTTGTGAGGACGTCGACGATTATTTTCCTATTAAAAAAAGCTTTTTTAACTATTCAAATTAACAAATATCAGTTTAGCTTTTGGTATTTGGTATATTAGCAAATATTATGCTTATTGCACATAACAATCTCAAATTTGAACAACGATTGATGCAAATTTCCAAAGTGATTTTTAAATTACGATCGCTAAATAAGTTTATATGATGAGATATCTTATCTAATGGATTCTGTATTACTCGAAACGTTATGATTTCAGTGTTTTTATGTTCTCAAAAAATTCAAATTCAAAAAAGCTTTTTTGGTCACTTTTGTTAGGAAATTTTGACAAAATTTTGCTTTTTGACGAATTTTATTACCAATATAGTGATATATTTTTAATTTCCCGTAATTTTTTTAGAATCCTAATTTGAGTGCACAATAATCGTTATTTTTCATCGTTATATGGTCGATTGCATTATTAGTTACATATCAAAACCGTTGTGTAGTTTCTTTGCTATAGATAGATAAAGCCAAAACACCATTCATAACATGCTTACTTTGATTTTTTTAGGCCTATTTTATTCAAAAAAAATATTTCATATCATGTTTTACCGCTATACTAAATACAGTTATAATAGTGAAACGATTATCATGTATTTTGTACTGTTAAACAAATGTTCTACATTTAATTTATTGAAAAATATTTTTTTTTTTTTTTTTCAATAAAATATTCCTCCATTCCACGTACAAAAGTTGTTTTAGATGTCATATGATTATTAAAGAATACTGCATTATTAAAACATAAATAAACAAAACTTTATATCATATTAGGTTGAATAACAAGCTGAGAAGGAGATTGTCTTCCTGAGTATGGCTCTGGTGTTCGTGATGATGAAAATCTTCTCTTTTTAACTGCATCCACATTGATTTGTATTTGAGTAGCCATCGCTTGAGTTGGGCGTGGAACAGGAATGTTTGGCGTAATTGGGTTCTTCAGTGCGCAATCAAGCGATGAATGTGTATGTTTACGACGCAGTTTAGCGTTCTTTGCTGTTCTTTCCATTAATCCGCTCATCGAAGTTATTGGGAATAAGTTTAAATCATCATCATCATGTGTTACCATGAGCTCATTAACTAATGAATCCAAAACCTCTGGACCAAACGATATGGCTCTGCTTCTGTTATTTTCAAGATCGAACTGAATATCCGCATAATCTTTAAGAACACACTTTCCGAAGTATGTTGTATCTTCATCACTCTTTAGAACTGGGCAAAACGGCGGTTTTAAGTTATCTAAAGAATTCCAATCTATGCCGTTGAAGAATGGGTGGTGCATAATCTCTTCCACACCACCATATCCAAGCCTTTCAACAGGGTTTGGACGCAAAAGCTGACTGATTAAATCGATTGCTTCTCTGGAGGCTTCGATTTCGCCAATTCTGCCTTCGCATATGTTCATGAATGTCTCTTCTGGAGTATCACGGTGGAATGGTGGGACACCGGTCAATAATTCGTAGATAATTACTCCGAGTGACCAATAATCAGCTGGGAAAGAGTGTCCTTTGTTGAGAACAATTTCTGGTGCAACATAATCTGGAGTGCCGGCAAATTCAAGTGTTTTCTCAACTACTCCGCAAAATGAAAGACCAAAGTCGGCCAATTTGAGTTTTCCATCGACATCAATGAGAATATTGTCTGGCTTAAGATCTCTGTGAACAATTCCATTGCTCCTAAGCTCAGACAATGCTGCAACAATCTGAACGATATAGAATTTCGCGTTAAATTCGTCCATGCAGCCGATATGGCTAAGAACTGTCTTTAAATCGCCGCCAGGGACATATTCCATGACAATATATAAGTTATTATATCCGCATAAAGTATAATACAAAGTAACAACGTGTTCTGATTGGAATTTAGCTAATATATTCTTTTCTGTGAAGGCTGTATTCTTTCTTGTTGCATGTTTCCTTGATATAACTTTGATTGCAAATATATCTCCAGTTGATATTTTTCTTGCAATGAATACCTTGGCGTAGGCACCCTTGGAGATCTGTTTGATGAACGCAAAGTCCGTCAAATTCACCGATTTTGGGGAACAACCCTCAGACAAATAAACAGATTTGATTGTGTTGTAAGCTTTGAGCTTTTCGCGACAATACATCACTGCCCTGACCAAAATGTTCCTGGCAGTGTCTTCGCACGGAATAGTGATCTTTAACGAATCCAGTCCGTCGTAAATATTTTGTATAGAATCAAAATTGTAATATGAGTCTGTATTCACTTCCAGCAAACGTTCTAAGAGTATGGTGCAGTGTAAGACTGGGAAAAGCAAGCCTTGGGCCGTCGTTTGATCACACGGCCAATGCTTATCCAAAACTGATGACTTGGCCGTGTAAATGAGTTCTTTGATCTTTTCATCGAGAGATATAGCGTAATTCTGACTTTGAAACGCCGTTGCGCAATTTACCATATGATGTTCAATTTGATCGAGCGGGAAGTAATTTTCGCACAGTCTGCACATACAGCAGTTCTCATCTTTGTTCTTTTCGTGATTTTTATTGTCTAATTTCTTGTGAATTGTGGGCATTGAAACCGAGAGCAAAGATTTTACTCTCAACAATGAAGTTAACGCCTTGATAATGCGATATCCGATAATGTCGACTTCTTTGGGCAAATCTTTTTTGAGAATTTCTTCAATTTCGTTCAAAGTATTATTTGCCTTATCAAACAAACTCGAGTATTTTGCATCCAACACCGCAGTCAAAACATTCCTGAAGAAGATCAGAGTCTTGTCTGAATCTTTGTTTTGTATTTTAATGCTTTCTCTTATACTTACAAGAATTGTAATCTGTGCTTTTAGAAACGTAAATGTTTTAGGATATAGATGCTGATCAGGCCTCATGTGTATAATCTCTGTGGCGCATCCCATAACCGAACGCTCACTATGGAGATTCTCCAAGCTCATTTTTTTATATCAAATAAAACAAACTTTCGATTTTTTAAAATAACAAAAATATAAATTTGCATTTCTGTATGTTAAAAGGATATTGCTTGATTTTTTAGCTTTTTAGATTTGAAAACACAAATTTTGACTCCCAATAAAATAATTGATAAGAAAAAATGTCAATATTCACTACAAAATATCTTAAAACACAGCCAATAATCGAATTTAATGGATAAAACTACATAAAGTTACTTTTGATAGCTTTTCACTGAATCCATAAATTTCAATTATATTATTATACTGCAGAAACTAGACAAAATTAGATCCAAATTTTCCAAGAAGAATTTGAATAATACTCACAAGTTGTTTTTGAATGTGGTCACTTTTTATATTTCAATGCTGTCTCGAAAATTGAGCATTATCAAAATTTGTTGGAATTGAATGAATTTATCTTTAAGTTATAAAAAGCATACACATATTCATACAGATTTCAACAATAATTTTGAATTTCATGTTGATAAAAACGTGCTTTTTGATGACAGAAAAACATTTTTACATGCAAATTTAACCCTTTCTTCATATGTTTATACTCATCTTAATAATAAAACCAAATATTTCGAGTTGTTTATTTTTATAGTACATCAATTTTATGTCAAATAGACGTCCTGGCTGATATATATTCTAAATATATCAAAGTTCTCGAAATTGAATAATTTTCGTTAACAATTTCAAATCTTGAACATAAAATACGATTATATCTCTGAATCTTTGAAATAATTAACCTAGTAATCGTTCACTACAATATATCCAACTCACAGCTCGTATTATCCTCAACAAAAAACTCTGCCAAAATTTCGAATTTTACCTAGCGAAAAAATTCAAAATTATATCAGCTCTATCATAGCAGGATTTGTTTCTCAAAAAATTATGAGTTGCTGGTTTGTTGTGTAATCAATCTCTCAAAAGCAAGAATTGATTCCATAGCTGATTGAATCCAAATAGATATGATGACTCATAACACATTTTTATGTCCGAAGGATTTTATTAAATATAAATAATCAAACTAAAATCCAACAAAGAGCGAATATGAGTTGCAATGTTCCTGTCCATTAATATGATGTTGCTATTCATGTGAGAGTCTTTATTGACTGATTTAGAAATGTTATTCGCTTTGATGCAAATTTGTAACGCATTTAATATATCCATACGCTTTGAACTGTGCATGATTAATGTCATAGAAATCATTCTTGACTCAGGAAAAGTCAATAAACCCCACCTGAGAGTAATTTTGATTACAATGCACATGAAAAAGCAATCCTCCGCACAATCTTAATTATACATCATTTAATTATCATGTGTATTAAATAAAACTAACACTAAAATCCAAAAATAAGCGATTTTACTTAATGAAATTTTATCATTTCAGTCAATGCTAATATAAGCTATAAGTGTTACACATGCAACTTAAATGTTTAAATACAATTGTTAGCTTCAAAATTAATAATATTCAGATCGAAAAAATTAATATGGATTTACGTTTGCTTACATTTATTAACAGCTTTAATTTTATCTCATGATTAATAATTTATCCTTCATTCTTGAAATTATTTCATTATATTAATCAATTTCATGAAAGCATCTCTAACGCTCATTTCTTCATGAACATAATGGATGCAGTATTCAATAGCTCTTGCAAATGACTTGGCTTCACTTCTTGATGTTACATAAGGAGAAGTGAATAATCTTCCTCTAAACAGTTTTCCGTCAACAGTTGTTGCGCTAAGTTGAAGATTTCCTGGCGGATATGGTCCGCCTGTAACGGAAAATGTAGTCATTGCATCTTTAATATCGCCACCAGTTCTAATAACGCCAACATTCGACATTGAGACTGTGGCATATGTAGGAAACACATAAGTGTTGTCTCTAACGTGTTTAATTACATTCAATAATTCACCGTTATTAATTTTGTTAATTAAATCTTTCTTGAATCTCTTTTGCAGTTCTCTGACTGTCATCTTTGAAAAATCTGTGTGTATGTCTGTTCCAGCATCAGAAACAACAAGTCCATCGATATTTACATGTCTCCAATCTGGATTCTTAATTAATCTTCTTGCGTCAACAGCTGTGTGGCATGCCATATTTCCAAGGAAACCATTGTGCGCAGAAGTTGTTAAAATTTTTGCTACTAATAATTTATCTGTGAAATTCGAGATTTTTTCTTCAAGAGGAAATTCTATTAAGTTAAACTGAGCCATTACATTATCTTGAGGTGTTTTGTAGCTCCTAGCTGGTGTTGTGTGAGTTGAAATCGGTCCATCAACTTTTTCAAATTGATCAGCGAGAGCATCAACAACCGATTCATGAATTCTGTAGAATGGGTCTTTTGGAGTTGGTCTTCCGCATAAATGATCTAAAAGCATCTTTAAATACCCTCCATCAGCAGATGTGTGATTGCAGTTATAAATTACTGTATCTTTGTTATAGCAGATAGATGCTAAACGCTCTGATGCAGGTATTGTGTGATGTTTCGATGCATAAAAATGAGCGTTTTCTAAATGAGGGAAATTATCTGGAATTTGGAAGACTGAACATGGTTTATTCGTGTATTTGTATATTTTTCCGTCAAATTTTGTCCTGCATCCTATTGCTTTTTTCGAAATTTCATTAATAATTTCGCTAACATTCGTTGGATTTGTCTTTACTGATAATTGTACGTAACATCCAACCTTATACTGCATAACTTCGAAGTTATTCGCAACCATTTGTTTTGGTCCGATCATCAGCAATAAGGAACTATTATGGAAATGTAACAAATGACATAACACGGCATATACTACTCATATAGTTATCATATTTATGTTTTTTGGATAGTTTTGTTGAAAAAGACAAAGAAGAAATATTTGCTGTCGAAAACGTTAGCTTTTTTATTTTCAGTGTTGAAGACATCATATTCTTAGCATCGGTATATGATTAACAGCATAATAATGAAGCAAATAGTAATACTTTATTGTTATCATTATCTTTTTAAGATATCAAAAAAAAAGCAAATATTTAAGTTGTCCCAAGGCAGCGTAGTATCTCCCGATGGGCATGACATAGAGACATGGTTGTTGCACCAACATATAGTACTCTCATATACCATGTGAGTACAATAATATGAAGTTCTATATCCATTTGCAATATTATATTTTCCCCTCTATATTTTGACCGTTAAAAAGACTACGCTATCTTGGGACAACCTATATGATAGATAAATACAAATAATTTAATATAATAAACATAACAAAAACTATAACTCGACTGTTGCACTCTTTCCTTTCTTTCCTTTGCGTCCTTTCTTCTTCTTAGGTGAAGCCGGCGGTGTCTGAGCTATAGACTGTGGAGTGCTACCTTCGACTGTTTTTGATTTCCCGCGTTTTCTTCCTCGTCTTCTTGGCGACTTTGGCGCTGGACTTTCTGCCGATAACTGTTGTGATGATGGATCTATTGTTGATGCTCTCTTTGCAGCTCTTCGTCCCCTTCTTGCAGGTTTCTTAGGCTTCGGTGCTGGCATGTCTGGATCAGGGTTGTCAATAAAAACGAAAAGATCTGATATTCTCAAGAATTGGTGAACGACATCTGTTGCAAATTGAATTGACAGCTTAGCTTTCACTGGGCTGTAAGGTGAGCCTGGGATTTTCTTCTCTTCGAGATTTTCATCCTTCTGTATTTCAACAATTTTTTGATCGTTTTGATTAGAAATTTCTTGTTTGACTGGAGTTGTTTCTACAGGTTTTTCATTAATGATTTCGTTCTTTTGTGATTGGGCTTCATTTGTTGCAGGTTTTGATATTTCATTCTCGATATTTACTGGTTTTTCTTGAATCTGATTTTGATTTTCTTTTGTTTGAGAATTTTCTATTTTTTCTTGTTGATTTTCTTTCGATTTTTGAGGTGTTTCATTTGCATATTCACTCATCTGGTTGAGCTGAGCAAATATATCTATATCTTCTTGCTTTAGTTCGTGATTTTGAACTTCAATTTTTGGAGAATCAGCATTTTCGTTATCTGTTTTTTCCTCTTTAACTTCTTGTTGCTTTTGTTCTGTATTTTCTGGTTTTTGGTCTGTGATTTTTGGTTTTAACTCTGCATTTTCTGGTTTTTCTTCGTCTTTTGTTGTTGGTTTCTTTGGTTTCGAAAAATCTGTCAATAAGTCAACATCATCTTTTGCATTTTCATTTTCATTATCATTTGCAATTTCTTCGAATTGTGTTGGTGTGATTTTCTCTGGATCATATAGGTCTGATAAATCAATAGATGCAAGATCAGCGAGTTCATCTTTGTAGCCGAAATTATCAAGAAGAAAAGAACAGTACATCCATGATATTTGTGTTGGTTTTGTTGATGTAGTATCTGAGAATTTCATGAAAGTTTGCAAAATTTCTGGACCATGGCCATTTAATGTTTCCAGGGCCCATTTCGTGGACTCATTGACTTGCTCTATTGTTGGGACTCTCCATTTGCACTGATAGTTATAATTGCACAAAATTAAATTATTAAAGAATTTTGTGAGCATTTTTATGCCTTTCTTTTCCATCCTTTTGTTGAAGTCTGACTTCATAGACAAAACTTGAACCAGTTGTTTAGCAACGATTGGTTTAATGTTCGGAATTAAAATCACTCCGAAATAAAGGTAAAGCATGCCTTTGAATACTGTATTTACATTACCTTGTGAGACAAGTGTAAGATATCTGTTGTATAAATAGAAAACAATGCGAATTTCTTGTGGAATTAAATTTGCTGAGTTACAAATGTATTTTAGGATAGTAAATATTGCTTTCTCGCCTAATATTTCGCCTTTTGTATCAATATATTCATTGAGTTTGCGTAAAAAATTATTATTATATTCTGATCCGTAAGATTTCAACATTTCTTCGAGTAAGCCTTTCGTTAATCCTGGTATTTCTTCAGAAAATTCAAGTCCGACGACATTTGCGATGAATGATTCAACTCTATTTCTATATTCGAAAATTTTAAGCAAAGGCTTCGGTGTTTTTGTGATTTTGATGAATGTTTTCATAAAATATAGATCTGGTGATGTTATCGCTATATAAAAAGCCAAATTGATCGTATTTGGATAAATTTTTCCAATACTTCCGAAAAACACGTAAGAAAGATTCGGATTCTTTGGTATTTGCTTCCATAAGATCAGATGGCTTGGATCTTTTGGTTTAAACGAGAAGAGAAGAGTTTCATTGAATTTCAATGTCACAACTTGCTTTTTTTCATCAATAGTCACGCTATTTATATCAACACATGGGAACTCATCAGCTTCGTCCTTGTCTTCGCATAGTTTTATGTGATAAAATTTCTTTTCGATTGTTAAAACTGCGTATTGTATAATACCATCGATTTTCTTTGATGTCTCGATCATACTGCATGCAATAACAGGGCTGTAAGTTAATCCTTCGCGAATTTCTTCTGTAAAATAATGAAAAATTTCGTTACGTATGTAATCTAATAAAAAGAACGGTTTTTTGAGCTTTGTTAGCAAAGACAGAGCCATTTTAGGGACTGTATAGATTGTTTTGTCTAATTTTGGAATCCTGAATGGAACATAGTTGTTTAAACGTAAGATATGCTTTGTGGGAATCTTTGTGCTGACCATTTTCTGGTATCTGGCGATGGACTGATCAATGCTTTCCCCTTCTTCTTCTTCATCTATTGAATTTATTTCTTGCGCGAGGCTTTGAATGTATTCGATCATTGTCCCTGTGAATCCGGTCTCCTCTGATTCTTCGTCCAAATTTTCTTTCCACAAAGGTTTCCGAAAATCAACAGCAGACATAAATATTTTTTTTTTTTGTTGGATATAAACTGTTTTATTCGGGATTTTATAATAGTATAATGTGCACATTCTAAAAATGCATTTATTTTGAATAAAAAAAATTCATTTGAATTGCGATAAGAGTCTGAAATATTATAAATATAGATACTATAGGAATTTTAATGACACTCTGTCGAATAGATTTTGTCTAAAACCTCTTTGGAACAAAATTTCATTTCAGTGCTATTATTTCAAATTAGATTATTGCTGTGACATTCCAGAAATATGTACTATAAGGTATTTAATGGTATTCTGTCGAATCAACTTTGACTCAAAGTATGCTGAAACATAATTTCGAATCGATAGAGAGAAAATGTTGCATGATCCAATAAACATGTCCATTATACAATTTAATAGAGTTTCATACATTAGTCAGTCTTGTGATTTTAACAATAATCAAGAATATCGCAACTTATGTTCTAAAATACTGCAATTATGCAAACATGAGTTCTACAATCAAATATATCAGTGATAATAAAGTTAAAAATGCATGTAAGTTTGCAGAGAATATTTCTTGTTTAATCTGACAAATAAATCAAATTACATGACAAATAAAATGTTCTAAAGTCTCACAATTGTATTTCTTTGTATTATTGGAATAAGTATGATTTATTTTTATTTAATAAAAACGGTCATTTTATGTGGAAAATTTTCTGATTTTTTCAGAATAAGTCGGATTTATCGAAGACAGTCATATATTCATGTTTATAGTCGATTTTTAATAATAGAAACTCTCAATATTAAATCATAAAAAAAAAATGATTGGTCGAAGAAAACCTATTAAGTAAACTGCAGCAATGGCTTTAACATATGCTTACATTGACAATTCTGCAATGTTTTACGCTGCGCAATCTGATTGTATCGTCACTGATTATTCAAGGAAATTAACTTCTAATATTGTAAAGGAAAAATCGAATTTATTCGTGTTTTCTTGTGCTATGTATAGTAAGTAGTTTGCGGCTAATTTGGAGTGAAAATCCGATGAATTTTTATGAGATTTATGACAAAAAAATACGATTATTTCGCATACAAAAATATCCGTTTTTTAATCGTATATATAATAGGAAACCATATTAGAATAAGATTTTGAATGTTTTCATCATGCTTCCACGCCCGTAAAGACTGTAATTTTTATGATTTTGTTACAAACTTTCAACTCAAAATAAACAATGTTTTCTTTCCTTGCCTATCTCGGTTCTTCTTTCCCAGTTGAGGGACAATGTGCCCAAATACATCCAAAATATGAGACACAGATAATTACATTTAGCGGTACTAAGTGCATTTTCGATAATTTCCTCTTTGCGTCAAATAACCGCGTGAAAACATTGATATATGATGACCCATCCAAAGAAGCAGCAGTACAAGGCGAACAGTACCGCTGTGTTACAAGTGCTAGTACCACTAGATTGCCTTATGTTGAACTCCAATGCATGGAATCTGAATGCAAAATTGAAATTATTAAAATTAGCCCATCACAAGAAAATAGTCATGACTCTCAACGAGAATACCTCAAGTCTTTTATTGATACAAGGCCATATTCGACAACTGGAGATTTATACGTTAAAAAAGCTACAGCAGAAAACGGTAATACTAATGTTGCTAAGGACCTTATGGTATTAGGTTCAAGATCATCATATACATTTACCAATAAAGGAACTAATTCTGAAACCCTACATATTTACAACGATGAACATCCAGATACTCCAGAATCCAAGACGTTTACAGCCAATCAACAACAAAAACTTACTGTTAAACAGTCAGTTTTCTCAGTTGAATCAGCTGGATTTCAATCAGATAAAACTTTTTCAGTTGAGTTCCCAGCTTCGACTCAGTCCACTATGTTCCCTGCATTCTATGGCATGATTCCATTAACAGCAGGCGCCTATACATATGATGATTTAGTTGCGAAGGCGCAAGAAAACGAGCCAAGACCAAACTATCCAATCGACGAAAATTGCCAAATGTTGGAGTCAACAACAACAATCAAAGATCTCTCTTTCTCAGGTAAGCTATGCGCAAACATCAGCTACATGCTACAAAATAACAATGACATCGAAATCAACCTTTTCGAGAAGAAAGATTACGGCGAATACAGTAAAAGTGACGCATATAAGAATGTTTTGATAGTTGCCCCACACACAAATGAGAGCTCCGTTAAATCTGTCATCACATGCAAGAAGACTGAAGGCCAATGTTCATTTAAATACATTACAATTCAACCAACTTATGTTCAAACATTCCAACATCGTGCAACGAATGTTGAATCGATTTTCAACACATTTATAACAACATATCAAAGCGGAAATTATTTGTTTAACCAAACAATACAAATCAGAAAGAATGAATTCCACATAACATTATTCACACCATATGTTATTCCATTCGCAGAAACCAAATACACATATGTTTCAGACAGAAAAATTCCTGTCTTGTTATTAAATGGAGAAAGATCTCCAGAGCAATTCAATCTTGAAAAAGACAGATCGTATGAATTCACAAAAGACTCCGCAGTCTATCCTATGGCTTATGACACAGAATTCGCTGACGCACTACTAGAGCAATATAAAAAAGCAAGCGATAAAGACAACTTTGTGTCAGAAGTCAAGCATGTGACAATTAATGTCTCATGGTCTCCATCACAAAAGACAGCAAGTGCTGATTCAATATTCCCAGAGTTCAGAGGCTACATTCCTATGGGAACTGGTATCGTCACATACAGTAACTACAAGACAATCATCACCGAAAAGGAGCCAGAAGACCCTAACGATCCAGATCCAACACCAACTCCAGAACCAAATCCTAACGGAAAAGGTCTTAGTGGTGGTGCTATTGCTGGCATTGTCATCGGCTGCATCGCTGCAGTCGCCATCATTTCAGGTGTCGTCTTCTTTGTTATTAAGAAACAGGGCTCAAACATTGCCGCTGTTCACCCTTAATAAACTATTCATTCACACTTAAATCATATATATACTCAAATTAGAAAATTCTATTATATAGTTTACATATTAATGCTCTAAATCTTGCAGGTATTATATATACATCTTCAAGATGTTATATATATGATATCTAAAGATTTAAACAATTACAAATCGAGTTTGAATTTTTCCTAAATTATTTATTCGTATTAATTCGGGTTATATTCACGAATCCTTTGCTTTCATTATGTGGCTTGTGGATAATGATTAATAATAAGTTTTAAAATTATGGCGAAAATCGACTACAAATTTTTTCAATAATAACCTTAATTGTGTGACAGAACAATACATCAAGATTATCATCGATTTGTCATTAACCTCATACAAATGCTAATCATGTTAATGTAAATTCTTAGTTATTAAGAAATAGAACAAATAATTTTTACTCCTGCCACTTTGGGTCCCAAGAAATTGAATATGTATCGAAAAAGCTGTCTGACATCAGAAAAACGGGGGATAGTATTTTTTTGGTATTGTAATATCAGACTAAATGATAGCTTTGTTTCAAGTTGTAAGTCAATTATTAATTAACCCAGCGCATAATTCCATTGCATGACTAAAAAATATTAAACAACAATAGATAAAAATGAATAATTTTCAAGGCATCAATAGTTATCCCACACAGCTATGCTTGTACCATCCATGAGCTCCATAGAAAAGAAAAGTGTAACGCTGCCAAATCCTAGAAAATTGCTTGTGTCAAATAATATTATAAAAGTTGACAAGTAAAGTTTTTGTTTAATTTTTTTGTATACGATTAGAAATTTCCATCAATTTATAATTACGCTAATCTTGACATAATGGATAAAGATTTTAGCGAACTTATCAATCCGATAAACGGTTTAAATATTACAATTATATAATATATTAATATTTTAATAAGAAAAAAATTAATAAAAATTAAATTACTTTCAAAATTTTGAATAACTACAGAAAAACTTGATTTAAATAATAACATATTAATGTATATAGATTATTTTTTGATGAATAAAAAATTGTAATCAAATCAGAAATCTTCGTTATTATATTTAGATTTGGTAATAGGAAATATCGACTCAGCAAACGATTATAAATGATTGAATTCATTGAAAAACTGAAAAATAAATTGAATAAATGACGAGAAAGTGAATAATTATTCTTTTTTACTATTAAATATAATAGCGAATAATGATAGAATATTTTTATTAAAAAAGAAAAATTGGTTATCAAAACATAACCCTTTCAAAACCTTACATTTGGTGATGTTCCATTTCATAGTCAATCCCAGCAGCCAAAGCGGGAAGAGCAAGCAGTTATGGAAATTGATAGAGAAGGAAGTAAAGCAGCATCACATCGACTACAAAGTTCATTACACGAGGTATGAATATCATGCTATCAAGATTGTCGAAGAAATATGCGGTCTTCCAGGCAAGAAAACAATCGTAGCGCTTGGCGGCGATGGAACAGTCAGCGAGGTCATAAATGGAATCACCGATTTCGACAACGTGACCTTCGGATACATACCAACTGGTTCTTCAAACGACTTTGCACGCGGACTCGGACTGCCAACGAGGTTCAAGAAGGCCGTGGAGTGCGTCTTGTACTCCAAGAAAACAATGGACATCGACGTTGGCATGATAAATTACGACCGTTACACAGCAAAGTTCGGTGTGAGCTGCGGAATGGGCTACGACGCTTCTGTTTGCAATGAAGCTTATTCTTCGCCTATCAAGGATTTCCTAAACAAGATCCATTTGGGATTCTTAACTTATTCCGTCATCGCCTTCAAGAATATGTTCAGTTACAAATGCTCGAAGGTTACTGTTACATACGATGATAAGGATACGAGGGTTTATGACCGTTGCCTCTTCCTTTCTATGATGAATGGTCCATGCGAAGGCGGCGGTTTATGGTTAGGCCCATACGCTAGCCCATGCGATGGCTTCATTGATGTCTTTGTAATGAACTGCGATAACAAGTTCAAAGTTCTGTCAATTTTCCCATTAGCTTGGATGGGCTGGGGAAAGGGAATGGAATACTTCGATGAGATCAATATTGTCAAGTGCAAGAAAGTCCACATTGTTTCTGACCGTCCAATTCCTTTGCATCGCGACGGAGAAGGATGCAAGAACCAAACAGAGATCACCGTCTCAATCCAACCAAAGAAACTTAAGGTATGCTGTATGTAGAGTTGTTGAATAAAGCTTTTTAGACTATTCATCTGTTAATAAAATATTCAAAATTTTGATTCATCGAAAAATGATCAAATAACGACATGAAATATGCATTAGTAAGACCAATAAAATGATTTTAACACTAGTTAACTAATGAAATGAATATAAATAATTTGGTTGATCAAAAATCTGAGCATTATATCTTGTTTTCATTATGATATATAGATTTCTCTTCATATTCTATTAAATATTTGATTGATAGCGCAAAATAACAATATATTTAAACAATTTATAGACAATAATATTATATATTAGAGTTTTGGAGCTTCTCTATCTGCATCTGCAATCTATTAATGCAGTCAAGCATTTCTACAATCTTAGGAGACTGTTTGAAATCGAAATTCGCATTCTGCAATCGTTTATGAATTAATGACTGGCGTAAAGGAATGAATGTATCAATTAAATTATCGATTTCTAATGAATCCATTTGGCTTTCGCAGTTCAAACGTCTTGATTTCTGTTGCAAATTTGAAATTTCTGTTTTAATATCATTTAATGAAGTATTAACTTTGTGAATTTCGTTCCGTACATCTAATGATTCTAGTGTTAAAGTAGCAATATTCGATTTTGGATCGTTTGCGATATTTCTTGCAGATTCTGCCATTTCTATTGGTCCATTCGGGAATTTGACTGTGATATGATCTATACCAGCCTTATCAGCCTCAATTCTACTTTGAGCTTGGCTTTTAATTGATTCTAAATCAGGTAAAACAATTTGTATTGGTTTTGGAGAGTCTGGATTCGAATTCTTGGTGTCAGAGGGAACTAGCAATGAATTTTGACTGTTATCACTTCTTATTGAGCGTGATTTCACAGATTTTGGTTTTTCTTCAAAATCGTCATCACTATCATCAAGATTTAATGTAATATTTAGCTCTTTGTAGTCTTCATCTGATAATTGCTCTATTTTTAGATTGTTTTCAGACTCTTCTTCTTCATATTCGTATTCAGACATTTGATTGACGTCAGGCAACAAACATTTCATTTCTTTAATAACCTTTTCTACTGTTTCCACATTGATTGGAGCGTCTTTATCAAAATATTCTTCAGGCCAAACAAATTCCGGAGAAATTTTCTTTTTCTTGCGGCCTATAGCGCTATTCATGTCGATTTCGTCCTTCAAATCACTGATTTGCGATTGTTCTTTGTTAATTGAATTCATATCTAAATCAAAACTCAGGTTTGACTCTTCATAATCGATCTCTGAAATCCCTGACTTAAAGCTAGATTTTCCTGGCGAAAGTGGAGCTTTTGTTTCGATTATTTCGATATTTTCACTGACATCGACTGGAATTGGAATATCTCTTTCTTTAACAGCTGGCGAAACTTTTGATATCAATTTCGGAGTGATTGGCCTCTTTTCAGGTTCAATAATTTTAATTGGACTTGACTTCAAACCAGGAAAGAGTTTCTTTCTTGTTGGCGGATCCAACGCGTAAATATCGCCTCTGTATTTCTCGATTCTTAGTTTTGATTGAATAAATTCCGGATTAAATTTTTCGTCATTTTCGTAATTTGGAAGTTCCAACAGACTAGAATTGAGCTTAAACTTGGAGAAAACATCAGTATTTGCGATTTGGAAGTACTTAAATAATTCTGTATTTGCTATCAATGGTGATGACTCTATTACTGTACAAATCCATGATGTAGGTGTGTTAACTAGTGAATCTGCCATCAATCCAATGTATGGAGACACTTTTAAAGCTGTTTCTAATGTTGATTGACTCATTTTTGGAGATTTCGCAAGAAAATACAGCATCTTTAGGTTGGCACCGAAAGATGCAATGTCATATTCTTTGATTAAAGTATCAGCATTAGAAACAACAACAAGTTCGATAAAATTTTTCCCACCCAAACGCGCAACGAATATAGATTTGTCGATACCTTTCAGAGAAGTGAAAGATACATCTATTAGATCCAACGCTTCGTCTAAATTTTCAGTTGAAAATAAATCGTATTGTTTTCCTGTTTTTGTGTTTAAATAGTCATGTGTATGTTTATCAAATATGCTTGCTAAGCCTATTGATACTGGTGGAATGAAGAATTGGTAAAAATTGCAAAAAAACGATATAATCATATTCTTAAAATCTGCGAAATTTGGAAAACTGTAATTAGAAAACAGCATAAACATCCTGTGCGAGCCTTCAACATGTATTGAAGCAAACAATTCATCGTAATTCGAATAGATTCCATCCAAAGAATAAGCTTTTCTGAATCCCCTGTGCGAGCCAGCATCTTCCAGCACCAATATGTCGTTGTTTTCCGTTATCTGTGTTCGCATGTTCGAATGATATTGTTGTGGTGTAGCTATGAATGCATAAGCATTCATGGAAAAATGATTTCTGATCGAATATTTAGATATAATCAGCCCATATATACTATATTTTTTAATAAAATACCACAAATGTAAACAAATTTATGAACCTTATTTTGGAATTTTGATTTCAGATCAAAAGGAGATGAAATGTGATGTAATTATAAGGAATAAAATCGAAATGCAGTTAAAATAAAAACAAATACGCAAAATTTAAATCAAGCATATCTGATGCTAATATAAAAACTAAAAAAACTAACAACACAACAAAGCTTAGAAGACAAGTATGGAGCTGGATGGGTCGCAGACTCCTGCATTCAAGTCGCCAATAGATTGAGATCTTTGCCTGATTCGGCGATGAGAGGCGCGTGGGGTTTCCGGTGGTTTCACTGGATTAGCAACAATTCCAGCCACTTGATTCAATAAAGAAGGATTTGACATTGTTCTGTGAATTCTCAAATGGTTCCTTGGAGAATGAACCGTGCATTTCGATGGCCTTGCGACGGCATTCAATGGGATGATCTGCATTGACAACAAATCCTCCGCTGAAGGACGATCTGTCGGATCTTGCTGCATGCACAGTTCTATGATATTGCGGACCGGCGTTGAAACATTTACAGGGATATTGACGTTTCCTGATGTAATTTGTTTCATGGTTTGGACTAAGTTAGATGTTCGCCATGGAAGTTTTCCTACGGCAGCCATATACAGGATTACACCGGTTGACCATATATCGGCCAGTGCAGCATTATATGGCTCGCGTTTGATGCATTCTGGGGCTGCGAATGCCAATGAACCGCAAAATGTAGTTCTTAAACGGGTGTTGTCATCAGTAGACAGGCCGAAATCAACTATTTTGATGTTGCAATCCTGATCAATTAGGATGTTATCTGGTTTTAAGTCTCTATGACCTACATATTGTTTATGCATGTAAGATAAGGCTGAAAATAACTGTCTAAATATGACCTGAATCAATCGATCGCTAAGCGTTCCATTTTTCTCGATAAATGTTGTTAATGTGACTCCTGGACAAAATTCTTGAAATAGATAGTAGTATTTTTCATCCTCGAGCAAATCATGATATCTCACGATATTCTTATGGACTAATGACGATAAAATTTCAACTTCTCTTCTAAAGAAAGCGAAATCTTCAGGAGTTGCTAAAGATGACTTCTCAATTATCTTGCAGCACAGTTTCTCCTGATTGTTTAGATTGACAGCCACGTAGACAGTGCTCGTCGCACCGCGGCCTATTTCATTCTGAATCAAGTAGTTCCCTATGATACTATCTTTCATTTGAATAAAAATACTAAAAAATTGAAGAATTTTGGAGGTTAGCGGATAAAAATCAAATATTTGGATTTATAGGCATATAAAGAGTTTATTTTTGATGATTTTATTTTTGAGGGAGTGTAATTGAATTTTTTGGCTGAGTCCCCTCAAATATATATTTTGATAGATTTGACAGAAGATTTTGTGGTATGATATTCAGCTCTAAAATAGTCAATTTCCCATTAATTTTTTTCTTTTGTTTCTGACATTTGAATGATTTCAATTTTTTGTTTACTTTACAGCGCAATTTTGTTTCATGTAAGAAAATATTATTATATACCGACAAAAATAAACAACATTGTTTTCAATTTAAATAAAGCCAATTTTGCGATATTCATATTCTATATACTATAAAATCCCCAATTATTGATTTGATTTTAAAAATTAATTTATTTGCTTTGATTTGTAAGGTGAATAAAATATTTATCCAAAAAAGTATCTACACAATCTGATCATATGATATAAATTTATTATATTTTGAATTGAGTTGAAGGTTTGGTTAATCATCCATTTGTTTGTTATGACAAGGTAGCTTGAAATAGCACGAATTTTAGATTATTCAATTCGATTAAAAAGATATGTCTTTGAATTTTGTAAAGTATTTTCAGAAGAAATTAGCATTACTCAATATTACATAATAGCAACGTTCAAAGAAAATGGAGATTAATTCAGATCATCCAAAACCACCATTTTCAATCCGAATGTATGTTATCATATGTAGGTCATATTTCAACAATAAAATTCTACGGTGGAAAATGTGACAAAATGGCGTTTTTTTTTTTATCCGATAATCGTAAAATATCATCTATTTAAACATCTTAGATGTTTTATTCAAAAATTATTTTACTGGCACTTTTTTCATAAAAATTTACGATATTCCACAAGAAGTAGTTGTAGTTAATATTCGGCTTCGTTTGGTTGCATGAAATATAAATCCAAGACATATTGCATTGTAATTTAGAATTTTCTAAGGTTCCAACTCTTCATAATCAACAAGCCATTTTTAACCGAAGAAATATATACTATGCCTATACTCTCACGTGTTTATTTGATAATTTTTGTTTTAGTAACTGTATTTTTTTTAACGAACGGATGAAATCGTTAAAACATTCGTAATATCCTTCTACTACACTTCTACTTTTATTTTATCTATAAATCATTCAGCAACTTTCACTGCGATCGATTGGTTGGATTAATTATTGTTATCAAAGTCAAAATATTAATAACAGTCACAGATGCTCTATGTATTACGTTGAAATTTCGTGTCTAACAGCGACCAAACTAAAAATATCTCAAAAATGGAAACCGAAAACCTTCTGTGAACCTTAAATAATATGTACGTGCATATAAATATATCTATTATATGTATTGGATTTGATTTATTCATATAAATTAATTCGAATCAATATTTTTAACAACTCTCATATTTTCAACAATAAATATTTCATGCTTCGTAGACTAACTAGTGAGTTAAGTGCATTATATTACTTTTTTATTTATAAATCATAACTGATAGTGTAGATTTAATGAGCTCAACTGTAAGATATCAATTCAAAAATTTCATTGAACATTGCTACATATTGTTGGAAACAATAATTCATTAAATATATGTTCTTGTAACGATAATAATGATATGAAAAGAAAATAGCGAAATTAATATTAACAACATTAATTATAGAAAAAGGATAATTTATGCAAGTGTATGATATTTCTATTATAAAGTAAAGTCTATTACATTATAAACAAAGGTTAAATTATGCTTCAATCTCTATAAAAATCAATTTTAAAAAAATCAAAAATAAAAACATCTAAAATGGAATAAAACTATAATTAGCTTCTTAATATTATATTTATTGAAAATTATAACTCATGCTTTCTGCAACATTCGTTAAATCACATTTCTGCTGCCATATAAGCATAAAACACGCATTAAAATCTCCCATTCGCAAAATATAAAATTAAATTTTAGGTTTATGTTAACTTTTGCTAGAAAAATATTATGTTATGAAGATTAAAATAAATATATATTCAAAAGTTTTACATTATTGAACCGTGAATCAAAAAAATAAAAGAAAGAATATATTATTTGAATTATTTCTCAAGGAGAATCTGTGCGACAGCATCTTCTGTTGTCTGTCTGTCGGCAGCCTTTGTCATTTTCCTGACAGCAGTGTCTGACTTCGTGAGCCTGTCGAGCTCAGCCTTCGCCTTCTGGATGCAGCCCTTGAATGCTCTCTCGCTTATTCCTCCCTCTCCAGCAGCGATGTAAGCCTTGAGCTCGTTAGCGGCGAAGAGGATGAGCTGGTTCTTCTCAGCGTCGCACTTCTCCTGCTGCTTGCCGATCCTGCTGTTGCAGTCTGCTTCGATTTCCATCATCTCACTGATGTGCTTAGATTCAGCGAGCTTGATTTCTCTGTCGCACTGCTCCTTAGTGATTCTGATCTCTTCGATTAAGTTCTTCTTCTCTCTGCGTGTCTTAGAAAGCAACTTCTGGGCCTCCTTGAGCTTGGCGTCGAGGTCGTTGACGTCGTTTGTAAGCTTCTCGATTGTGTTCCTTGAGTTTTCTGCTTGTTCCTTGAGTGAGTCGATTGCTGATTCATATGATTCGATTAACTGGGCCTTCTCATCCTCCATGCGCTGCTTCTCCTGGCTGAATTCCTCCTTCATGTTGTCCTTCTCCTGGTTGCCCCTGGCCTGATACTCGTTCATCGACTCTTTCTGTGCAACAATGACAGCTTTGAGCTTCTCGATCTCTGCTGTTGCGTCTTCTAACTCGCTCTCTGTCATAGTGATTCTCTCCTCTGCGGCCTTGATTTCGGCTCTCAATGACTGGTCGAGTCTTGTGATTTCGTCCGCAGCTGACTGTGCAGCGTTTTCTTGCTCAGCCATCATTGAATTCTGAAGGTTATCATTGTGTTCCCTTGCTTCTCTTAAGAGTTGTGTGAGTTCCTGGTTCCTTCTCTTGACTGAGGCTAATTCTGACTGTGTCTGAGATAGTTGGGCACCGATTTCGTCGATTTTACGGTTTGCGTCATCGAGTTCGTCGATTAATTGAGATTTTTCGTGGGAAGACTTCTTCTGGAGGCTGTCAAGTGACTGCTTGAGCTCTCTAACACGCCTGTTGCGGGATTCGAGGTTCTGGGCTCTTGTATCGAGTGTTTGCTTGATTGCTGAAATTGCTTCTGTAACATCGTCTGTTTCCTCTCCTCCGAAGATATCCTTGAACAAGAGCATGTTCTGCTCGAGTGTGTTGTTCTTTCTGCGGAGCTCATCGTGGGAACGCTTGAGATCTGAAACGGATTTCACGATGCTTTGGCCGTTGTCGACTAAGAACTCGTCGAGGTTGTGTGCATCGCCTGAGTATGCGATTGTAAGGTCAACGAGGAATGTATCGACAGCCTTTCTGAATGTAGCGAATCCTTCATTGGCTTCGAAGGCTGCTGCGTCGCTCTCGTCGACGACAGCGTTGTAGAAGTCTGCGATTGTCTTGAAAACGGCTCTTAACTTCGACTGCGGCTGAAGGGCTTCGTTTGCGCCGATATTTGCGACTTGTTCGGATAATTCCTGATCGAAACCAGCGAATCTCCAAGCGGAAGCTGGCAACAAGTCGCCTTCTGTGACTGTTGGCTTCGTTTCGTAGCGGTGTTCTGCGTCTGTAAGATCCGCTGTGAGTTTGCGGATTTGAGCATCGCAGCGCTGAACTTCCTGCTCGAGCTGGTTAGCGCGTGATGACAATCTGGCGAGTTCTGACTTAGATGCTGTAGATTCGTTGATTGCTTGTGAAATCTGCTCTCTTTGTTCTTCAATTGTCTTTTCAAGATGAGCAATCTTCTTCTGGAACTTCGCTGTCTCCTTATTTTGCGATGGAGCGCGTTCTTTCAGTGGAGATAAAGTATTTAATGCCTTTCTGACTGTTTCTAGCTCAGCAACTGTCTCTCCGTGGACTGTTGTGAGTGTATCTAAGGCGACTTTCTGCTTAGAAACGTTTAATTCGAGAGCTTGACGAGCTTCATTGGCTTCTGCGAGTTTCTTCTGGAGTTCGTCTTTCTTGGCGTTGACGGCTTGCAACTCTGTGGCTAATTCTGAGTTCTTTGAGGAAAGATTATCGTAGGCGAGTGTATTTACATTATCTGTCCTTGTAGAGAACCTTGAAGCGATTGTCGGCTCTTCCTGGGCGACTGAGACTGATCTTGTTGTGACTGGTGTTCTCTTTGGTGTTGGCTGGGCCTTCTGTGGAGATTTGATCATCGGAGAATCGTTTGGAATGTTGATAACAGTAGAATCGTGAAGTGCTGTGCGAGACTTGGCGACTTCTGACTTCAAATTCTCAACCTTGTTCGCTAAAAGTGTAATTTGATGTTTCTGATCCGCCTGTGTAAGATTTGACTCGTCCTGGATGTTCTTGATCTTGTTCTCATACTGCTGGATCTGTGTCGTGTGCTTGGATTCCTGATCTTTGAGTTTGCGCTGAGCTGCATTTAATTGATCTTCCAAGTTGACGCAGGTCTCCATTAACTGCTTGTTCTTGGCCTGCATGGACTTCAGCTTCGACTTCATGCGCGAAACATCCTCAGAAGGCTTCTGTTGCTGCTGAACAGGCGATTTTGTTGGAGATTTCGATGGGGACTTGACTGGGGAAGAAGAAGCCTTCTTGGCTGTGTTTGCTGTGGCTGGCTCTTCGACAGTTTGCTGCTCGTAGTAAGAAATAAGGTCATCAAGCGTTGAAAAATCAGAAGAAAGGCTGTAGTTGGCTGCAGCGATCAATTTCTCGTTCTTAGCCTTGATAAGCTTCATTTCTGACTCAAGGGAGTCCTTCTTATTGGTTGCTTCCTCCAAATTCTTGGAGAGACGATCAATTGTCTGGCTTAAGTCAGCTTTGATGCGATCCATTTCGGAGCCTATGTCCTTCTGGTCGTTACTGCGCTGTTCCTCGTGCGTTTTACGCTCTTCTTCAAGTTTCTGCTGAGATTCTTGAAGTTTCTTGTTCAAAATTTCAATTCTGTGGTTCAAATCTTCATTTTCAAGTGTTAAGCCCCTTATCTTTTGGGAAAGCTCGTCGTTTTTGGCTGTAATGGACTTTAACGAGTCGGACAATTGAATAGCCTGCGAAAACTGGGCCTTTAAGACCTCATTCTCCTTCGTGAGACTTGATACTTTGTCCTCCAGTTCCTGGACGCGGCCTTCGTCCACTTGATTATCGAATTCGTAGTCATCACCTGACTCCATTACAAATCTAGAAAAGTGACAAATATTGTGCTCACTAAAAATTTTTGGCTGATTTTCTGTTTTTTGTGCTCTAAATATAGTAATTACCGGTAAATTTCAACTCTTACGATGTTTACATTTACCTAAAAATAAAAAATGAAATCGCTTTTTTTGAATCAAAAATAATCGTATTCACTTTTGCAAAAGTCTATATTTACTATTTTATAACATAATTTTTATATAATTAATTTTTGTCACTTTTAAATAATTGAAATTATTTACATTTTTAAAATATTTATTTTAATTATATCATTCATATTTTAAAATATTTTAATTAAACATTCAATTTTTTACATTTATTTTTTATGTACAAAATCAAATCTAAATAATAAATATGTTATGTTTTGTTCATTATTGTGTCACTTTTATTAATATTTAAAAATTGTTATAATGATATATTGACTATTATATTAATAATATAAAAAGCCCGCCAAAACCCTAATTTTACTTTTATTAACGATGTAAATATCTCAAAATATCATATTTCAATAGTTACAACCCCTTAAATATTTGAAAATCACATAAATTGCAAATAGCACATTATAATATATAAATATAACAAATTAGGGTCTGCTGTAAATTATTGAATATTTTACGGTTTGTTTGACCATCGATTTTACATAAATATTCCTGTTCACACAGAGTATTCACCTTTATGTGGCCACTCTTTTAAAACCAGGTGACAAATCGGTTGTTAAGCGCAAATTATTCTGGTGTATAATTTGTGTTCAAACATTCGAACAAATTGGCTGTCAATGCATAGGTCTCAAAAAGTCAATTTCAGATTGAGAGATATTGAATTTATTATTTAGTTTAAATGTATTTAA
>MRSU01008130.1:0-12018 GCA_008369845.1 Trichomonas gallinae
AGATGCTTAAAATGATTCAAAATTGAAGGCGCAAGAATAAAAATATACAGCCACTTTTTGAGCTTCGCTCAAAAAGTGGCTGTATATTTTTTATTTATGGTTTAAAAAAATATTATTTTATTCTTATCCGGCAATCTGACACTTTTCTCTCTATTTTGTATCATGCATAGAAATATAGTTAATATGACATGTGAGATTGATCCTATATATTTAAATGCATTATTATAACTTTTGCATAACTATCATTTTTATAAGATTTGACATTATGATCTAGTATCCAAATATGCAAGTGAGGAAATTTAGCTAATTTTTGAACTATGCACAATTAGAAGATCAATATAATATGAACTGATAATTTTCAACTCATTTTCAAGCTTTTTTTCCCTTTTTGAATTGATTTTTTTCAAGCGAAAATAATGGCAGACGAGAGTGAGCTCGAGGCGCTCGATAGAGTGCCGAGCAATACGCTTATGTGATGGGCTAAAACAGTAGTGATAGGGTTACGCTGCAGAAATTAGCTTGAAAAAGGTGAATTTTTGATTTTAAAGTGGAGCAACCGATGACGATCAAAATAAAAACGAAGCGTAGCGCAGTACTATGATCGTCATCGGTTGCGCAAAAGGAATTTGATAAAAAAATCATGTCATGTAAATGTTAATTTTATTTTTACATGTCAAAATCTACATATCACTTTTCAAAAATTCCATCACTCTTTTACTTTCCTATATCAGGACGCTCATTTATGGAAATATATGCAATACTTTGGATCATTCACATCATTTGACATCAAAAAGAAGTACAATATAATAATAATTGAAAATATGTAAGTTGCAAATTTTCTTGTTATGACTATTTATTATTTTTGACAATCTGGCACTTTATTTAATATTTTGACAATCCGACGCTTTATTTGTTAATTTGACAATTTGACACTTTATTTTTTAAATTCAATTTTTTTGAAAAATGCGAAATTTTGTCACTTTTCTGCAATGAGTTCAAGTTCAGTTCAAGTTTTTGTCACTGACTTGACATTTTCGGAATCTGATGTTCCCAAGATCAATGCACCCATTACAGAGGTCAGTCAGTGCGTTTTTAATGCCAAAAACGCGCAAACTGGCGAAAGATACACAGTTACGTTCCTGAAAGACGGACTTCCTGAGTCCACCAAAATATGGGCGTACTTAACATCACTGATGAACATCGAATTCATCTCTTTGCTCCCAATCGTTGGATTTTCGCATCCCGAAACTTCAAACTTTTCACATCCTGCAATTTTCCAGAAAAACAACAGCTTACCGACTCTTTTAGAAGTAATACAAAAAGGCGAAATCAAATTCACACCAGAACAAAAAAGATCCATCGCTGTTGCAATCGCATCAGCGCTTCGCTTCTTACATAGCTCGAGAATTGTCTTCAATAACTTATACCTCAACAATATTCTTGTTACACCAGAAGGCACGGCCTTTCTCACCGGTTTTGGAATTCCATATGTGCAAAATTCAGTAATGAACCCAAGACCAGATTTTTGGACACCACCAGAGCAGTCTCCATCGAATGAAGGCGATGTTTACGCCATGGGTTTGGTTCTCAAGGCAATTTACACTCTTCAAATTCCGACAGACAAGTCTATACCTGAAGATGCGCCAGATGCACTCAAAGCAATCTTGGAGGGATGCTTCAATGAGAACAAAGCACTTCGTACAAATGACGATTCCCTTATAAATGCCCTGTTTTCTGAAAACGAAATTTTCGGATCTAATGATTACGCGAACAGGGAGAAACTTACACCATTCGCCGCAAAGCAGATCAACATTAACGTGTCTATTGTGCCATCAAAAGTCCGTTTCATTCAACTTGTAAGATTCGCTGAATCTGGAAATGCGACAGCGATGAACAAAGTTGGTCTACAATTCGAAAAGGGCATCGACTGTGATAGAGATGATGCTCAATCTCTCAATTTCTTCAACATGGCCGCTGATGCAGGATCAATTGACGCTCTCTGCAACTTAGGCCGCATTTACTACGAAGGAAACAACAGATTCGCGCCAGCTAGCATACAGAATTCAATATCTTTCTACGATAGAGCAGGTGCATTAGGTGAACTGAACAAAGACAACAAAGAAATCGCAGAAAAGGCAGGAATTGCTCTTCTTCGTGCAGCAGAGATCATGAATACGAATGTTGCGCTCGATGATATCAACGATCAGGCAATCGGATTTTATGAACGAGCAGCTTCATTAGGAAACACAGAAGCAGCGTTGAAAGTCGGCAGATTCCTGTTCAAGCACATCAACAACACAGCGCAAAGAACAAGAACAGGCGACTTTTTGAGAAGAGCAGCTGAAGCAGGTTCAGCTCCAGCACAGAACGAATACGCGCGCTATCTTGAGAAAGTCCTCAAAGACGAGGAGAACGCGCTGAGGTTCTACATGCTCGCTGCCGACCAGGGTCACGAGCTGGCGCTTTTCAACGCAGGCAGAATCCTTATGAAGAAGAAAGGCAACACGGACGCGATTGCGCGTGGTATTGAGTACATGAGACTCGCCGCGGAAAAGAACAACTCTCTCGCCATGCTGAAACTCGGCGAGCTTTTGCTGAGCGGCAAAATCGTCCAGCGCAATGCGGAAGAAGGCTTCCAGTTAATTAAAAATAGCGTGGAACTCAAGAATGTTTTGGCTCTAAATGTTCTCGGCGAGTGCTATTTATTCGGCAATGGCTGTCAACAGAACATACAGGAGGCTAGAAGGTACTTCGAGCAAGCTGCGAACTGCAGAGTTCCTCGTGGCTGCACGAATTTCGGCCACATGTTGATGCAGGAGGGCCCGATGAAGTACAAAGAGGCTTTTGCTGTCTACAGACTTGCGGCTGAAATGAACGACCCGATCGGCATGATCTGCTGCGGTCAGCTGCTCGAGTCTGGCTTCGGTGGCGCTGATGAGCCGAGGTATGCCCAGGCGAGCGCTTACTACCAAAGAGCCGCTGCACTTGGAAACAGCTACGCTTATAGCAATCTGGGAAGAATGTACCAGAACGGAAAAGGAGTCATGCAGGACTCTAAACTCGCTGTGAAGATGTTCAAGAGAGCCATAGACCTCGGAAATACAAACGCCATGTTCAATATGGGCGCCATGTACGAAAACGGAGCCGGAGTGCCGCAGTCGCAGCAGGAGGCGTACAAGTACTACATGATGGCAGCTGAATTGGGAAACCCACAGGCTTTGTTCAAAGTTTCGTCTATTTTAGAGAAAACTGAGGAAACTCAGGATAGAATCAGAGCGGCGAAGATGAGAAGATTTGCGGAAATCAAGATGAGATTATTCGCTCTCCTTCCAGATAATATTAGTATCGAAGAAGCAATGGGGCCTTTCACAGAGTAATTTTCTTCTTATTTTATCGATTTTTTTTTATTCATATTAGTTTATATATTTATTGCATAATAAAATGAAAGTAATAAAAATTCCTATTTTTTAAGAATTTATTCATTAAAAACTCACGGAAGAGCATTCATTAAGGCATGGTTCCAGTTTTTATTGGATAAGAACTTTCTATGGTGCAAAATATAGTTGATAAGTGTCAGTAGTAAGGATTGTTAAAAAACAATCGATTTTCTTTTAACAAGCAAGAAGAAGCTTTCAGTCTTGATAATAATCCAAAATCATCTAATCAAATTTCAATTTGTGTTGAAAAAGCATTATCTCAGGCATTGACCGTTTAAAGTGTATATCAGGTCAATACTGCCTTAAATAAAGCGTTTTCAGCACAAATTAAAATTTGTTTATCAAAACCACCGACAAGAGCAGTAAACAACATTGGATACTGATATATTCATCATATATATCAGTATTCAATGCTGTTGACTGCTCTTGTCGGTAGTTTATAGTCCAAATGACGAATTTACGTAAAAAAGCAAGAAATAACGGTTTACTCATATACACTATCATGCTATGCGAATAGTACTACAATTTTTCAATTTACAATAATGATGTTTATTGTACTACAAGAAATATCAGCCGGTTACCGGAGACAATAGGACGAAAGTCCAATATGTAGGCCATAAGGATACTATATCTTAAGTAATTTTGTAAAATGAAAATAATAAGTTTACATGTCAAAAATAAAATAATATTGTCAGAAAAAATAATGCGTTCAAGTTCTCGTTCAGGCTCGAGTTATTTGAATGTATTCATTATCCTTCTTCTAGCATATTTTATATATATTCTCCCTTGCTTCATCACCCCGATCAAAAACTCATACTGCCAGAAACGCAGGCCAATAAAGCAGACCATCAGAGAAAAGAGGGTTAAAACTGTAGAAATCACGAAAGAAATTCGTAAACCAGCAGTTCTTCCAGAGGATATTACAAATGACTTAACAACGGTAAAGAATTATGATTTTACGGCAATTACTCAGCAACAGAACGATATCAAGCAAAGGATTTCACGCATTAAGTCAAAGATTGACGAATATTCTCATATCCAAGCAGTTGAAGCTAAAGATTCAGTCGATGATGAAAAAATTGCAGAATTTGTTTCACAATACTTCAAGAATCTTAAGACAACTGAAGGTGATTTACTTCCACTCGTTTTAACTTCGATTTTTACATACGACAATACTCAAGGAACGACGAAATTCCAAAAATTATTCAAACCTTCTTCACATCGTTACGATGAAGCGATCAGTCAAACGGATGGAATGTGGTGCGCAGAAAGCAGTGCAGCCAATTTTTCATTTTGGACTCCTTACCCACTTTGGGGCCAAGATTTTCAGGTTTCATTTAACGAAAACATAAACGACAAAAAGGATTACGAAATTATGTTCGAGTTACTTCTTGGAAATATCCATGTCGATTATTCTTCTCAGATTAACGTTATTCAAGAAAATGGAAAATACGTTGCAAAGTATAGTTTCGAAAAGCCAACAAGGTTTGACAGAGTTAGAGTCATTGCTGTTAATAATAAAGGTTCTAACGTTTGCATAAGCGATGTAACAGCTCGAACACCAAAGAAGCTTGCTGCTTAAGCTATAGCTATCATGAAACTAATTACTCACTATTTTGATGTTTTTCTATACCAAAAATTTATAAACCATTGTGATTTGATATTATATTAATTTTCTTTCGTTGGCAAATAGCAGTTATACATATCACCTTCACAAATACATAGGATAAACAAGTGAATGATGATTAATTTTATAATTAAAAACATTTTTTGTATTTTTAATTAAAAACTTACGAAATTCATTTTGTCTGGTTCATATCATTAATGTATTTGTTGTGTGTTTCATGTAAAATTCGTGCATATTCATGTATTTGGGAAATTTCACAAAAAAACTAAAATTCCAATAAAGAAGTCATCAAAAATATATACACACATCCAAAATGATGACTTTGCCATAACATTCATCATTTTTATATAAATGCTCTTCTTTTAGCATATTCAATCATTGAGTATGATCATGACATGTTGTACACTTCTAAAATGAATAAATACAACAAAACACATCTGATACTCACAAGCAAATAACGATATGTCAGGTATTAATTTATTATACAAAGTTTTATTCTTCAAGATGCTGTAATATGAATAATAAATATTTAAGTTGTTGGAAAAATTTTAAAGCCTCTGAAAGTCATGTAAACCATTCAAAATCATTCGCCAGTTGAATGGTTTACATACTTTGCGCCACGACTCGCAGAGAAATTCTAACATCCTATATAATGCTATATCTAATGTTGTATGTTAAAATTATTCACATTGTCAAACTAAATAGGTAAGAATAAGTTTGATATTTAAAATTTCATATATGCTATTGCGCCCGTAAAACATTGAAAAATTTAAGGCAAGCATTAAAAAATCAATATAAGGCTATTTCGTGATGGAATTTCAGCAAAAAAATAATTATATGAAATTTTGATATGAAAAGAAATTTGGTGTTATTGGATTTATTATATTAAGTATATTCGATATTCCATTAATACAACCTTTGTATATAAAAACATCAGGAAAAGTGACTAAAAAGTTATAAATATTATGTTTGAAGAGAATTTCGACTACGTCGATCACTATGTACAGCGCAACTTTAAACCTAGCGACTTCACAGATGATCCCGATGCACCTAATCAACTCTCCGATTTGATCAAAAAATACATATCGAGTATGATCTCAGAAGATGAATTAAACGAAAAATCTAAGTTATATTTGAATAATAGTAACGGATTTGATACAATATTTGACAAAAAGCGTCTTCTTGGCAAACCTATTGACAACAAAATTATAAATAATAAAAATACAAAGCCCTGGTCACCCGAGGAGGATCAGAAACTTGCTCAGGCAATCTCGATATTCGGTGCATCATGCTGGACGAAGATTTCAGAATTTCTTGGAGGAACTCGTACGCAAGCCCAGTGTTCGCAGCGCTGGAATAGGGTTATAAACCCACAGATATCAAGGTCCGGCTGGACATTTGAAGAGGAAGAAAAGTTATTAAATTTAGTTGAAAAATTTGGCGATAGGAAATGGTCTAAGATTGCACATGAGATGGGAAATAGATGTGATGTTCAATGCAGGTTCAAATATAAGCTATTAATGAACAAGAAAAAGAACCAGAAATATCTTTGTGGAATCATTAACTCATGATGGATTTCTTATTATCTATCATGCAGATCTCCTCTCATTTGTTTGAATAAACTTTCTTAATTTTTTCTGGAAATTGAAGTTAATTAGCAATCGGGCTACCTGAAGTCAGTGTTGAAACCTGCACAAAATTTTGGCTACAATGAACTGCATCCTACACTTTGCACCTTAAAATTGAAATATTGGATTTTCAAGGAATTGAAGATTCAACATGAATAACTATGTGACATAGCGGTACTGATCTATTTTGGCAGATATCTGATACTTTTAAGTTGATAACTCAACTTCTTCAACATATCGATTTCATCAAAATAATGGAACATATCTGAACTCGCAGTTATTATCGTGAACATTCTACCTTCTGTGTAGATATGATATCAGAACTTTTGGGGTTCAAAACACATGAACTGATGATTTCTTTTTCATTAATGCAAAAACCATGATCATTTTTAGTGACTTCTGGAACATGTTCAGATGTGTTTTGAAGTGAGAAAGCAAAGAATTGTCCTGTCATGTTGTAAACAATGTCTGTGAAAGAGATATTACCCGAGAGAATGAATGAATCATTGCAATAATATGTTTCTTATCGAAACAAATATGGAAAATGGCCTTTTAGGTACAGAGGTCTATGCTAGAGATAACTAATCATGCAGCCTTTTGATATGATCATTTTGCTGAATTTCGAGATTAGCTTCGAGAAATGCTGTAGGTGCCTTTTTCCGGCGTGGAAACTCGTGGGTTAGTGTGTATTAGCAAGAGCAAGGCCTGGGGATGTTCAGTTATAGAAATGTCGATGTATTCCGAACAATATTGAGTCGGTTTCGAATCTTTTTCAATATATATTTCAAAAAAAAATGTTTAGGGTCAGTAAACATATTGGCACGCATAAGATTAGAATTGTCGTGGGTTGGTGATGAATATAGCGTATATGTGGTATTTGAGTTTATAATCATTTTGTTTATCCGTCGATTTTTGTTTCAATTGTCAATTAACACAATTCTCGTTAATAGCTGTCATGTTTTATTTATCCAAAACTTTAATGTATTGTGATGGAAATTGATATTTTACAAAAATTGTCGACTAAGTTGTTAATAGGCATGCAACTAGCAGAAATATGACTTACTGCTCATCAATTCATGTTTGAGTGCAAATATAATTGTCAAAACTGAAATCAATAATTTACGATCGATTTTTCTTTGACTTACTTAGTTAATCCGATTTGGAAACGGGAAATCCCTACCGCACTCATATTACCATTATTCCAGCTAAATAACTCTATAAAATATTGTTCAGAGCCTAACATTCTAATATCAATGTGAAAAAATGGATTTATTCGGCATATTTCCTAGTATCATCAATTTAAAGCTTATCTTTGATCGATACGCTAAATATCAGTCTATATACCTGTATCATTTTTATCAAATCTCGAAATATCATTATTATATAGTTCAAATAGATTTTTAATCTGAGATACATATTTATTTTTTCTAGTGTGTAAAATCCTGCAATTGATTTAAGGAAAAAAATAGATTAGATGAGTTTTTCAAAAAAAATTATCATAAATTTTTGGAATTTCACCGAATCTTGTCTTCATACAGATCTATTATAGCCAAAGTCATGCTGTTATTGGCAGAGTTTTCATTTTTATTTTTTTGGATGTCAACAGATAAACCGAGATTGCTTGGGAAGTCTGAAATTCAAAAAATCATTTCTCTCACGAGGGAATTTTTGAACAAAGTCGTCGAATGTATCTATTACCATCGCTGTCCTGGAGAAATTGCTGATTTTTCACAAGATGAGTTTCAATTTTCCCTCAAAATACCAAGATCATCGTCACTTAGGCAGCATATATCATCTCATAAAATTCATGGCTTCATTAAACTTGATATAATTTTAACAAATCCAGAAAAACTTCTCGAAAGATGGGTTATAGAGCACAGACCTTTATCAAAACAAGAAAGTGATGTATTCTCTAATCAATATACGAGCGAAGACAAACATTTAATTTTTCAAAAATTTTCGAGTTGCTTGAGAAGCGTTTATTGCATACTAAATGCACTTCCAGAGCAATCACTTGCTCTAAATCTGCAGCATTATACTTCAAAAGGCAGAAAAATTTCCGCACTTTGCGGTGATTTCAAGAAACTCGAAGAACAATTGTTTCCCTTTGATGAACATCATATAAAGCAAGTTTCCTTGCAGCCAATTTTAACTCCTATTGGAAAAACAATTATTCGTTGTCAATATCTTATGAATCCAGAAACAGAACTTATTCCTATAATCAATATTAATAAGACTCCATCGCCAAGCAGTAGTGGCAGTGACAGTGTCCAGCCATTGGTAGTTGAAGATCCTAGTTCGACTTCTCCTGCTTCATTCGATTTCAATGCATTAGATCCGAATATACCAGTTGATTATGGCTCATATGTTACATCCCCAATGGAAACTGAGTTCATTACACCTGATGAATCATAATTATTCGCCAAAATCATTCTAAGATACAAATTTAATGAGTATACTAGTTATCTATTTTGCTACTCAACTCTCAAATCATAATTTCGCAATTTTTCAAAATTATTTTTATTTCGACGTTATATCACTTAATTTTACTAATAATCGATTAATTATAAGAAAAATACTATGCTTGCATGTTTTCAAGTACGAAATTTGTATTTATTTTTCATACAAATTCAATTTTCTTCCACTTATTATCTATATTACTTACCGATTCATCATTATTTACAGTACATCTTCGAATCTATTAAAATCAAAGGTGATCAAATGCTCCATAAAGATACTAAGGAATACGAACCACTCAGCTCATTGATTTATTATTACAATACCACTATTAAATAGCTGGTAGCAATATTATTTCTTTTTTGTGTTTTTATAAGAATAAAATTTATATCATGTTTAAAAATGAACAATTAACCATACTATACAGTTAAATGGCAGCATCAGATCTATTATATACCCATATTAAGTTCATTGAATTAGTTTAATTTTTCATTGTTTCCATCAAACTTGCTTTTCTCCAATCTAATTTATTAAATTTTTATTGTGATTTTTTATTAAATTTAAATTTTTCCTATATAAAAACATCGATTCTGAGACTTTTAATACAGTAAGCCTTCATTATTTTACACAAGCAAACATATAATATAAAGAAATTACTATATTTTCCTTAATCTATTTGAGATAATTTCACATTTTTTTTACAAAATGGCTTAAATAATATAATATCATCTATTTATTCACATATTTTAAAATCAGATATGATTTGCTAAGAATATATTGCAAAATCAACAATTTTGTGTAAATTTTAAGTTCATAAAAATATCTAATAACATAGAATAGATATTTAACATAAAAATAAACCAAAATCTTCAATAAAAGTGACAATGAAAACTTCCCGTCCGCCAGGGACGCTTAAACTTCGAATTGCAAAAGCTTGTCAGCCTTTTTCTTTCCCGCTTAGATCAGATCTAACTACAATTTCATTAATTTCTGATATTTTATCAGTTTTTGATTTCAAGTTAGAAACAGAAGTCATAATTCGCAATGAAAATACTGGTGAACAACTACTTAATCTCGCAAAAGTTGATAAACTCGACTTAAATTTACTTAATGGATCGTTTTTAGTCTCTTTTCAAGAAAGCGATATTGGAACACAAACATTTTACGAATCATTAAACACAGAATCAAATCACATCGGAAGAATCGATTTCGCAGAACTAATAAGAGATAAAATCACGCAATTTTTTCCTTATCAAGCTATAGTTTTCAAATATCAGTTTTTAACGCTTGCTTTTACAGATATTATAAACAAAACATCTACTCCAATATCTGACAATCTTGATAATTGGATTTCAGAAACTCTTTTCGAATCTTCGATAATTATTTCAGTAATCATTAATATTATTTCAACACAGCTTGCAGATACTTTCTTTTGGACAGACATATCAATAGATAAAGGTATTCAACCTTCATTAAACTTAGATAATCCAAAATTAATGATAATTGCTCTTCTTATTGCAAAATTGGTTCTTTACAACGTCCCATATCAAAAAATTGTTATTCCAATCATTGAACCCTTTAGACCATCAGTTCTTGCTGAACAATTAATAATATCATTTATAAATGTGATTTATTCAAGATGCACAATGGAAGACTCATATATAATACTTTCAGGAATATTTAGCGACCAATGGATTTTCGAATCATTCAGTTCTGAAGATTCTTTCAGTAAATTTATTACAACAGATCCATATCCAACTGCATTTCCATTCTTATATGTTAGAAATATAATCAACGATCTCATTTCAGGCGTAATTGACGTTGATGAGTCAATTTCAATAATAGAACAAATTGTTGAGCCAGATCTCATTCATAATGCACAGTTAACACGTTCAATCACAGAGCCTTTTGTTAATGCCATATTTAACAAGATTTTTTCAAATGAAAATATTAAAGATAAATTATCAGTTACAGATAGCACAATAATCCAAGACTTGCTGGAGATGGGAAACCCTATATTTAAGAGGTTCATTTCTCCATATCAACACGCCCAGTTCCAAGCCCTCGAAATTGTCCAAGAAATTTGCGCAAGAAGGAATTTCTTCCCGACTGGCTTGTTTAAGATAATATTTTCCTACTTGTATAAGCAGAAGATTGTATCATCAGCAATGATCAATGCATGGATGAAGAGCTCCGGAAAATGTTCATCTGGAAAAGAATCTGCTCTTCTTGAAATAGGAACATTTGTATTAACAGAAATACCAAATAGTATAAGAGATGTTATTTCCAGTGAAGAATAAATAAAGATATACATGTTTTTTTTTCCTTTGTTTTTAAGATACTATATGCCCCTCATTCATTGTCACTACCAAAAAAACTAGTTAATATATCAATCATCCTCTGTTTTCGAAATTTACTTCAATTCTTTAATTTTTTTATTTTCTAGTGGTGATTGTTCATATGTTGATTCATTGATGGATGGAATAGAATTAAAGATGCCAAATTGGAAGTTTTACCTGATGATTAAATAGCTTCTGTAAAATGTATATTTTACATGACAAAAAAATACAATTACACGACAAAGTGATATTTACATGGCAGTTTTAAATTAAGAACAAAAGGCGGTTTAAGCGGTTTGGTTGGCCTTTCTGATGCAGGTCTTTGTTAGGACTCTCTCCGGAAAGTTCCTCACAGTTGAGGTTCCTTCCGGCCTTTCCCTTGAGGAGATCAAGGCCATCACAGGTCTCGAGCTCGCTGGTGAAGTCTTCGAGAATGCCGTCCTCGATGAATTCGAAGTTGATGATGGTGGCAAGAAGAAGAAGAGGAAGAAAAAGAACTTCGTCTCCAAGAAGCGCGTCCCACACCAGCG
>MRSU01008155.1:0-22819 GCA_008369845.1 Trichomonas gallinae
GTGGTCTAAGGCGCCAGTTTAAGGCACTGGTCCGCGAGGGCCTGGGTTCGAACCCCAGAGTGACCATTTTTTCTTTTTTTATAATCCCAATTAACAATAAATGAGTTTATAAAATTCATTAATGTAATTGTACATTGCTTGATTTTTCGTAACATCATGAGATGAACTCTAGGATATTCATGTTATATAAAAAAAATATGATTAATTTCTGATTTCATGAGCATTCATATAAGTATTGGTCTTATATATGATCAAAATGCATTTATTTATGGAGCAAAAAGCTGTTGACTCAATGATCTTAAAAAAAAAATCGAAAACTAAACGAAAGTATTAACATTTAACATAAAAAACGAGAAATATCATTACTGTGGAAGAGGAACTTGTATCTGATTTTGCTTATAAACAATATCGTCATCATCTCTAAATTTCTTTGCTGCATGAGATGCGTAACGGTTCTTAATGTTTATGTCTGTTCGTCCTGGAAAGAATTTTGCTATAATTGACCACTTCCTACCTAATTCTGCGACTTTCTGATCAAGTAGGTTATCTTCGTATTCTGTCCATGGAGCGTTGTTCACTGATGGGTTTAAGTAGTTTTTCCAACGATCACGACACTGCCTTGCTGATCTATCACCCATTAAACGTGAAATCTGCCTCCATTCCATTGTTCCGAACTGCAAAACGAGCTGTTTAAGCCTTTCATCATCTTCTGGCGTAAATTTGTTGTGTGATATTATCTTTTTTTCAGGTTGCTGATTAGATTTGGGTGTCTGTTGTAATAACAATGAAATTTCCTGAATATTCGACGGAATTGTAGGACTACTGGCCGGTGCATTGGTCATATTGAGTCTGTTGAGAAAAGGAAAACTTTTTTCCATCAGTTTTTATAACAAAAATTTTATATCGTTTTTAACGATAGAATTTCGTCACTTTTGACGATAAAGACGATAACGATATCTGTCACTTTTAATTTACACGAGCAAATCATTCTGGCTCAAATGAGTTGAGTGCTGTTTATGTGTCAAGACGAGATGATGTTTTTTGCTATTAAAACGTCGAAAAATTAGATAAAATTATTCTTGCAATTTTGATATTCATCGAAGTTCTTTGTGTTCATGACGCAATTGAAGAAGTACATATTATGTGCTCCGTATGTATGGACGTGCGAGAAATAGACCCAGAAGTTTTGTGGAGATCTGTTTATCCATTTGATTGTTTCTTTAAGGGCTTCTTGGGATATATACTTCTGCTTGTATGTTTGAGAGAATCTATAATCGAATTTCCATTTTGGAATTACATCTCGTAAAGCTAAATTAAAAGTATATTGTGCGTAATCTAGAAGGTGTCCTTTAGTGAAATGGTAAACTCTGAATGATGGATTATTGTCTAATCTTGGTGAAATACCTGGATTACTCATTGCGATGAGATCTGTTCCATAAACAGGCATCAACATGTCAAAGTGTGTATGTGCAGTGAGAATTGTCTCTGGTTTATATCTGTTTAATATATCTGTAAATTTATCTGCGAATTTTTTATGCCATTCGAGTGGTTTGTCTGGATCAGTCATTCCAGGATGCATGTGAAAGAGCAATATCGTATGATAGTTTGTGTCTAATACCAATTCTAAAAAGTTGAATTGGTCGTATGGGTCTTCTTCTGGATTCAGCGGCCGATTTACAGTATAAATGATTGAATTGAATGAAATAATTCTGATTTTGTGGTGGCTGTCGTCATAATAATAATATCCACCTTTTTTGAATGTTTCTCTCTGTTTTTCTGTTAAGTAATGACCAAATATGTCGGCTAATTTGGCAAACTGTTCTTTGTCTGTCTCCCATTTGCCGTAGCTAGGATAATAATCTCCATTTCCAAGGTTATATACTAATGGAATTTCTGGATATAACGTGTTTAATGTATCTGTAATATTCTTTACTGTGTTCAATACGCCTTCAAACGTATGTGTCTGGCTCCATGTATTCGTAGCATCACCACCAAAAAGAATTGCGCGTGGATTTGGAATAACTCGTTTAACATCTTTAAAAAATGCCTGAACGAGACTTGCAGGTGATTCACATCCGTATTTTCCATAAATGGCTGGCGTAGAAGACGAAGAATTGTCAATATCGTGACACCAAGTTTTTCTGGTCTTTAAAGGGTTGTAAGCTTTATCGTAGTGAATATCTGTGAAATACAGCATGTTGTGATCATTTTCCCCATAAAATCCTAAGTAAACAGTAAAAACGAAAATAAATTGGATAAAAACGAATAATATAAGGCAAAGTTTGTTGCGGAAGAGACTCCTAAAAACGTTCTTCTTCGGATGATGCTTTTCTATTGTAACATCTTTCATTTCTGACTTCGTTTCACTGTCGTATTCTTCTATCATGGAATTTTTTTTAACCGTAAAATTTTGAATAAAATCAATTTTATTATTAAATTTGCAATTAATCACTAAATTGATTATAATTTATCGATTTATTTGAATGAATAATTCAATATTCGACTCACAAAATCAAAATATTTGAGAAAAAGATAAAAATTTGTTGTAATTAATATGCCAAAAAAATCTTAATTGTGACATGAAATAGTATTTACATTGTGATTAGTTGCCAAAATCGCGAGAGAACATTGAAAAAACAGAAAAATCAATCAAATTTTTGAATGATTTTCATTAAAAATAAGTGGAATATTTAACATTCAGTTCAAATTTTTTATATTTGTAATCATTAATTAAAAAAATATCATGATTTTTGTCATGTAAAATAATTTTGTCGTGTAAAATATTTCACTTCTCTGAAAGTTAATATTCAAGCCTTCAGGAAGTTTAAAACACGGAGACACTGCTCCAGTTAGTGTCTGGGATTACTATTTTGGTCAGAAATATGTTGGAAATGATTACATTTTTCTCAAAAATGCGACAATTTAAACTAAAAAGTTCGAGGCTTTTGTTTATTCATGTACATTCCATGATATGTCAACAAGTAGCATCAAAGGTATTAAATTTCTTCATTCTCTTTATTTTATTGAAAATTGCAAAAATAATATAAGAGTTATTTTTATTCAATAATATAATAACTAGGATGCGATTTATGGAATGAAAAAAAATTTAAAAAAATAAAAATTTACATGTCAAAAATCAAAAAAATTAATATAAAAGTTATTACAACTGGGATGCGATTTATGGAATGAATAAAAATTTAAAAAATTAAGAAGTTTACATGTCAAAAATGAATTATGTCAAACTGTCGAACAAATTATTTAATACCAGAATGGTAGATTTCCGCACCCAAGGTTTCATCTTTTGGACATCCGCAATTCTCCTCACACTCAGCATCCCAGTGTCAATCTGGTATGCGTTCTACGTTGACAACTACCTCAAAGGAATGATGATAGTGGTATATGTGAGCGCGGCGCTGTTTGTGCTTTTTGTACCGAACTGGCCATGGCTCAACTTGTACAAACCAAAGTGGCAGCCAGACTCAATGTACAAAGAGCCTGTCGAAGCTCCTCCAGCCCGTCCAGGTAAGCCAAAGCATGATTAAGCTTTCTTATCGAGTTTTGTATTACAAAATGTTTTATATCAACATAAAATGACGCTTTATTTGCAAAGAAATTTCAATTTCGACATAAATTGAATCATTTCAGATGCAAAAGTAAATCATACTTTATATCATCATCGCTGGACATGGCTAATTTTACTTTCTTGTCCGCATTTTTCGTATATTTTAATGGAAAATTTTATCAATATCATTAATAGTAGCTTAGCCTTGTAGATTTATAACATATACGAGTTTCCTATAGGATATAATCAATAATTTATATGAGTTTCCATTCAGATTAAATTCGACAGAAAAAATATTGTTGACTGTAACTTCTTACTATAGCCACTGCATTTTATTATCGAAGTCAAGCATATTTTAAACTTTATTTAGGCAAAATAGCCAAATTATATGATTGTGAGAACATACATTCGGCGTTTTTATCATGGAAAGATCGCATTATTTGTTCTTATTAGTGTTTCATCGATGATTATTGCAACATTTTTCCTTTTCCTTGCGTTTAAATACGGACGTGTGCCGGTATTATTAGATTTTACGAAATGCAATGTTTGTCCGCATATAAAACAAGCGTATAAAGATTCAAGGCCAGAAGACTTAATACTTTTAGGTGTTTTCGGGGATATAGAGAAGGTTAAAATATTCATCAAATCTTTACGAGCAGTTGGATGCACTGCACATGTAGTTATAGTCACAAATACAACATATAATGAAGAAATACGAAAGATCCTTGGCCATTGTGGCGTAGAATTTTTCAGAATGCACGTTCCAAAGAATGCAACTCATCACGCACCGCATTCACTCAGATATATTGGATACAGACAGTTTCTTGAGTCCACACATCGCCAATTCTATCGAATATTCCATTCAGATTCGTTTGATGTTTTCTTCCAATCGGATCCTTTCACTGAACAGATATCTCCAGACAGCTTATACTTCATCATGGAGGATATACTGATAAAAGACTCAACGTGGAACACCGGTTGGCTAAAACGCGCATATAATTCTTCTATTTCTGAGCAGTTTGGTAATTTCACTGTTTCATGCTCAGGCACTGTCATTGGTGGTGCGGACCAGTTCAAAAGATACCTGAACACCCTTCTTTCTCACCAGGAATTTTGGAAAAACGGGAGGCACTCTCTAGATCAAGCATATCACAACTATTTGCTGCACAGCGGCGAATTCGAACGCGCTGGAATTAAAAGGAAAGAGTTCGGATGCAACTCACCTTTCCTGACACTCCACTACTGCTCGAGATACGATGACCAGGATTATTTCGATGACGTGATATGTCCTGATGGCCACACGAAGCCTGCTGTGGTGCATCAATACAACATTAACTTCAAAGCGAAAAGTTTGATTGAATCAAAATGTTCTTCAAAATAGATATGAATAAATTTTTTGTTTGTTTTCTTTTCAAAATCATATAATCTAATCGTGGAAAAATGTAAGCGTTGTCTGAGAAACCTAAACAACGGATAAATGCGCATAATTCTTAAGCATATGAAAAGTAATATTAAATTTTTAATTATGATTTGGAATAATAATGTTCGAAACAACACCAATGATGCAGCCTATTGTATTCATATTATATACAAAGCTGTAGCTTCTAATATTATTTTTTTGGTCATTGTTGACAGGTTTTTCTTGTGTGGACAAGTTTTCCAATGAATATATATGTTAGAATTCACGATGAAATCATAATGAAGCGAATATTATGGTTATTTTGAAATCATCGTCCTATACATTGATGCTAAATGATTCGATACTTGATTCGATAAAACGATTATTTAAAATAAAATTCTCAGATTGTATTGTGATTGTTGTTTATGGCATTGATTTCGATTCAAGTACCTTATGATATCCATTATTTGAAAAGATTTTAAAACCCTAATCTCCTATTTGATTTGTTCAAATTCCAAGGGAAAAAATCCTATGTATCAATATTTGAAGCATGAATTAATGCATTCTTTTCATGAAACCCCGAAACTTTTATTATCTGATACTTTAATGGTATTTCAAGAGTTTAATATTTGTCATTTTTTTAAACAAACTCTGTATTATGATGATGATGATTATAATATGAATTGAAAATAAGGTTTAAAGAAAAGTGTCAAATGATGTAACGAATCAAACAAAGCCTGAATTTATCCTGTAAATGGATGAATTCAGACTTGTTGATGGATACAGAATCAAGTCTATCAATAAATCGCTGTGGCTCAACGTTTTCCATCACAATATTACGAACCATATTTTTTTCACAGAAAATATTTCAACGACAGCCCAACAATTATCGTTCATCAATGAAACAGATAGATTTAGTATATTAGGTAGAATCAATCATCGCTATCATATCAATGGAGTTTACAATTTTTTATTTCATTATCCAGTCCAATTCCCAAATGATTACTTCTACTTCAACCAGAGCAATCATCCGCTCTATACAACTAAAGCTTCCAAAGTTTCTACTAATTTTTCGTCAGTTATAAAATGCAGACTTTCATCTGATAATGGAGCGCAATTTACAGGCTTAACAATATCATTAGAATCCAGTGAAGCATACATTGATGGAAACGCTTCCCCAGCATTTTGGTTTTATTCTATTGGTGCACGCAACCCCTGGAATTCCTTGATGCCAGGACCTCCATGTGATAGAATTTCTGTTTCTGTGACAGATTTGTACATAAGAATTCCAAATCCATGTGTTCTGAATGATTTTCTCGGATATAACTTTGATAACAGGTGTAGCATTGTTCCATCAGTCTGTGTGTGTTCTTGGTACACTAATAGTCAATTCCTAGTCATGGTATTTATTTTTCTTTTAGATTCATAAACAAATTTTTATTTAAATCAATAATTTACTCATAGAAACCATTTATTGAGTGATTGGCTGCTTTTAAACTCTTTAGTTTCTGAGATATTTTTTATGAAATTAAATAGCAATTGTTTAAATTGCAAAGTTGACTTACTTTATCTTATGATCCAACACTATCAAGATTTATGATGAAAATAACAAAATAAATGTTATATCTTTTGATATAAAACAAATTTGTGTAATTCTTATTCTAAAATGCTTTCCTTTGTATATATTGATGAATGTATTATTCGAAATCGTGAAATAATGAAATCAAATAAATTGTTCAAATTTATTTGCTTTGAGGCGTGTTTGTGAAGAAAAATGGCGAGAGATACGATCAGGTCGATCGTTGATGAAGCAAAAATTTAGGACGATCAAAATCATAAAAAAAAAAGATGCATCCAGTTCAAGTTGTTCTTCAATTCCTTAAAGAAGAGAATTTCATGGAAGCATTTGATGCTTTGGAGAGGGAATCCGGCATCAAATACAAGGAAGGACTCTTCAAAGAGCACATGTTGAGACAAACATTAGGTGAAGTACAAATCACAGGCCAAACAACAACATTGCGCGCATTGATGCAAGGCAAGAAGCTCAAACTCACAGATGAAAGCAAGAAAGTCGAGTTTAATGCATCTCCAGTTGCAATTATTTCGATTCCTGAGGGAATTCTTGCATCATTCAACGACAAATCAGTCAGATTATTCGATGCTGAACTCAATGAAATCAAATCAATCACTTTAGAATTACCAACAATTTTATCTTTCCAATATCTGGATAAAAAGGCATATTTCTGCACTATGGGTGGACATGTTGGCGTTTTCGATGTAGAAAAGTTCGAATCTGAATTCGCACTTCAAGTTTGCAATAATCACGTCACAAATCTACGTTTATTGGGTGATTACATTGTTGCTTCATCATACAGTGGTGATCTCTCGTTCGTTAGACGCAAAGATTTTATCCTTGAAAAGAGATTCAAACATTCACAAGCAATTTCAGCAATGTGCCTTGTCAATGATGGCGTTATCTATGCTTTGCAGAATGATAACTCATTTTTGTACAGATCTCTCGAAGATATTGAAGATGTGCAATATCTCTTAATGAACCCATTAGAATTTGTAACTCATGGCTTTGGTATTCGTGATATGAAGGAGAGTCCAACAGATAAGTCAACATTCATTGCTCTCACTGACCAAAATCGTGCTGTGATTTACAAATTCACTACGGGTGCTCCAGAATTAGAAGTTCTAGCTAACGTAGATCACGTTCTTAGCGATGGTCTCACACAGCCTCAGATGCTTTGGCCAACTGGTCCTGTTTTCTTAACAACAACAGATGATCTCAAAGTCAACGCAATTGACATCGCAGAAAACAAGCTTGTCTTCCAGATTACGAAATGGCTCAAAGCAACTAGATGCCTTGCTATTCGTGACAATGTTCTTTATGTTGGCGCATTTGACAAATCTCTCTCATCATTCAAACTTGAAGAGACCGAATAAAAATACTAATCTTTCTTTCATTACAAAAACCTTTCTTTACATTAACTAGGAAAAATAATTGTATCGAAAGATGAATAAAGAAAATGCTAAGAGCTAATAAATAAATCATTATATGACAGTATCTATTCCAGGAACTGCGAGAAAGAGTTTGACAATTTCATCATAATGATAATCTGAAGCCCACATCAAAGCTGTTTTGTTGTAAACATCTTTTTGCGTTGACATCTATTCCAGGAACTGTGAGAAGGAGTTTGACAACTTCATGATGACCTTACATTGAAGCAAAAATCAATGTTGTATCGCTGTATTTGCTATTTGCATTGACGTCTATTCCAGGAACTGTGAGAAGGAGTTTGACGACATTAAAACAACCATATAATGAAGCATAAAACAAAGCTATATTGGCGTTTCCGTTCTTTGCGTTGTTATCAAAATGAGGGATTTTCAAAAAATATTTTGCATTTTTCGTATAATTTGCTATTTATGGCCAATAAATTTTGTGTGTTAGCAACTCCATATTCAAACATAAAACGACTGAGATTGAAATTGGATTTTTCGAATGAGTAAGAAAAAACATCCCTTCCATGTTTATTTTGTGTCTCATGTAGCTTCTTATTGATAGCAAAAGACATGGATTCGGCATCGTTTTCATCTGCAACCTTGTTGAAAATGTCATAAATTGGATCGAAATTATAACTAAATACTGTTTTGAAAACTTCGATGTTCTTGTTATTTTTTTGCTTGTTTCTGGAAAATACAGACTCAATGATCTCAACAATTGAATCAAACGCATCCCAATCGATTTATTTACCAAAGATTCTGAGTAATTCATAAATTTTCTTTACCAAAATCAATAGATAAGTTACGGATAATATCGAGTCTGTCTACAAATTCATACTTAGATTTAATCTGTTGAAAAATTTAAAAAAAATCGCTCAAATTTAACTTTGTGTTTTTCAAACATGAACAGAGTTCCTCCTTATGAAATGTCTTGATGAGTGTATCATTAGAAATCATCGTGTGTACTGATTGAATAACAATCGATTAAAAAAATGTTGTGTAAATTAATTATAAAATGTGATTTTTGACAAATAAAATGAAATCTTGCTGTGTAAAATAATTTACTTGTCAAAATTATGTTTTATGTTTTTTGACGAATAAAATGGAATTTTGTTGTGTAAAATAATTTATTTGTCAAAATTTCATAATGGTTTCTGATTCTAGTGATTTATCTTTGAGACCAAATCGTGATAAAACACATGAAGGTATATTCACTAGAGTATGTAAAAATCGTCCACACAAAGATATTAAAATAGAGCTTCGTGATTCAGCTGCTTTAGGAATATTTCTTTTTATAGGAATGTTTTCGAGAGTATTTAGGCTCCAATTCCCTCGATATGTCGTATTTTATGAAGTACACTTTGGAAGATACATCGATAACTACAGAGGTGGAAATTATTTTTACGATATTCATCCACCTTTAGCGAGACTACTCATGTTTCTACATGTTTATCTTGTTGGTAATAGAGATGGTTTTCTTTATGAACGTTTACAGAAAAATAATGAAAAATATCCGGGAGTTGGATATGTAGCTCTACGAACATGTCCAGCTTTCTTTGCAGGGTTCTGTCCAGCTATTATGTATATTACTGCTCGAGTTGTTGGATGCAGTTTCTTGTCAAGTATTTTGGTTGGTTTGATGGTAACATCCGAAATTTCGATGATTGTTCAAGGAAGGTTTATACTCACTGATGGTATTCTGCATTTCTTTAGTTGTTGCACGCTTCTTGCATTTTTTGTAAATTATAGGAAAAATACTGTATTGACATTAGTTATTGAAGCATTACTCATAGGATGTTCATGTTCTATCAAATTTACTGCAGGTGGATTAGTTCTTTTTGCATTTGCTTCGGAATTTTTATATGTCTTCAAATCAGATCCAAATCAAAGAAAAACATTATTACTTCAAGCATATTTTCGATGCTGTCTGATATTTATTGTTGTATTATCTTGTCTCATTGGATTTACTGCAATTCATTTAGAATTACTGCCTTTTGCTCCAGAAGATAAGGAATTCATTACACCATTGGTGAATGGAACTCTTATCAACAAGAATGAACCAAATTATACCATTTTAGCTGAAGCACCTTCAATAATTTTAAGATCTTTTGAGACATTGATGTATCAGCTCACAAGTAACCTTGATAGAAATATGACTCACCCGTATTCATCTAAATGGTATCAATGGCCACTTTTGACGGGAAAAAACGTTTTATTTTGGACAAATGGAGAAAGAATGATAGTTGACATGGGTTCACCATTGTTATACTGGCCTGTTTTCTTTATTCTTATTGCAGGCTGTGCATTCGTTTATACAACAAATAAATTCGGATCTGTTCAAACGCTTTGTATTATTGGCTATTTGTGTTGTTTGCTGCCTTTTATGCTTGTTCCGAGGGTAACCTTTATATATCACTACACTTTAGCGCTTTTATTTGGAATTTTGCATTCTGGAATCTTTATGGATAGATTACCTCCACTTTTGAAGGGATTTTTCCTTCCTTTGTATGGAGTTGTCGTTGTTGCTGGATATTTCATCTGGGCACCACTTGCCTATGGATTAGAAGAGTTTGATTTTGATTTCCTACAATGGAATCAGAATTGGTTATAATAATATTTGTTTTTTAGTAAATATGTATATTATGTGTGTTTATTTTTAGTCAATTCCCCTTATTTCTCCTGTTTTCTGCAACTTATTTAAATTTTGTCAATGTAAATTATTAATTTGGCATGTAAAATATTCTGAATTTTTCATAAAAACTTGATTCTTGCAAAGAAAATTAGTCCAAATTCTGGATTTAGATTCATTATATTTAAGAGATTTAAATATTATGAAATCTTAAAATAAATTATTATAGATTTCGTTCAAACTAAAAATTATAGAAAAATGAAATTTGGCAAATAAAATTTTGTAATTTTTATTTTAAAATAGAAATTTGGGATTTTTATCTTTTAAAAAATCAATTTATATTAAAAAATTGCTTGTAAAATAATTATATTTACATGTCAAAATTTTTATTTATTATATAAATGAGCGAAAACGATCTCGAGTACGATTATCTCTCAGATGAAGATGAGGAAGATGAACTTGAACTCGAGAAAAAACGTGTAATCACATATCAAGCTTATCAGCTAGAAGCACTCAACAGAAAAATATACAAAACAATATTCCAAGCTACAAAATTCAATTCAGTATTCACTCAAATGCGAAATATATTAATAATTGTTCCTCTGTTCATCTTTCTTTTCTGGATCTTATCAATAGGAAATTATGATCATTTTTTATATTAAGTAATTAGAAATTTAATTGTTGTTTAATAAAATCTCAGAGCCCAGATACAGAAATTGTTTTATTACTATTTTGTTCATTTAACGAAATAAAATTCAAAAATAAAATCGGTATATTTTTATTTACTAAAATTTACTCCATCATTCGAAAGGTCAGATTGGTCAGACTATAAATATCATATATCATGACGATTTGATGGAATAATAAAAAATATAAATTTTCTTGTGATATGTAAGTAATTGTATAACTTAAAACTGATATTTTTGATTGTCTTTATTAGAAACCTGAATTAAAACAAGTCTTTAAACATTCTATTGGAAAGAACTGATTGTTAAAACAATTTTGGAAGAAGTAGAGCTCTGCATACTTTTTCACATTGTATAAGGCATATATCTCAAAAGCAAATGCAAGAACATTGTAAGATTTAAGAATTGATAAAATATTATTTTTGAACTTATTAAATTCTCCATTAGTAATAAGTGCGACTTAAAAACGTCCCGATTTAGTTGTTTTAATTGATCTAAAAAAAAATTATTATAAAAAATTTTATTTAACACTAAAAGTAATATTTTTACATACAGTATTTAATAACAGAACATGTGTCAATCAACAAGAGCTTATTCTTTAATGATAAGTTGCTCAAGACTAAATGTTGGTAAACAACTTTTAAAATACAGCACTATTAGTTCGACAATGATGCCCCCACCTAGGTTGCGTGGAGGAGTCACGAAAACAGTAGCTAATGCATATAAAAATAATCCGATTGCAATAGAAAGCAGCTCAGCTATTCTAGAAACCTTTGCCTTTTTGTACAAAAAGGATGGTACTATTATAGTTAGCAATATAATGATAAAATAAAATATTTTAACTGATGGCTTAGTTGTGTATTCTATTTTTTCGAGAGTTATCGTAGATTCTGTTATTACGTCGTCGAGGTTAAGTACTTTGCCATCTTGAACGATTTGTAGTTCACAGTTAAGTTTTTTCACTCTTTCGTGCGAAAAAAGACGAGATAGCATTTGCTCTGTCGTGCATGTCAGTGGGACGTTAATCAGTGGTATTTCGCTTTTATCGGGAAGAATAACCTGAACACAATGTCGAGTTTCCATTTTATTTTTGAAAAGTGACATTATAATTTTCAAAATCTTGATTTGACTTTATATTTGAGCTTTTCATATGGTGTAAATCCCAAATTTGTTGATAAAATTGCAATTCTGACTAAAAAATTCTTGGAAAAGGCAATATTTAAAGCTTTAATCATTGTATTTATTCACATATTCTTATAATATTATTAAAATTAAAAGAATTTTGGTGATTGCTTTTGATTTTATTTTTCAATATTTTGAAAATTACGAAATCTGCAGGATTATATATGTTAACACTAAATACTTCTTGTATAAGCTTGTATGTTTAGCATTTATAACATGAAAAATCAAGTTTTATATTATCAAATGTGTTTCATGATGAGTGTCGGACAATGTTGCAAGAGGCTAAGCACATAAAGCGATATATTTCGGATAAAAGCTTAATTTTGCTGTGAAATTCATAATTGAGAAAATGGACGTTTTCAAACGCATTATGAGCATCACACTTATATGTAGATAAGTGGGTAAGTATATTGGTACTTTTTGTAAACTGAATTAAACTTGTTGAATATGAACCACGAGAAGTAGTGAAATTATCTAAATTACATGAAACAATAAAATGTTCACTATATGATTCTGCAGAGAAAACTGCTCCGTTTCCAAAAGGACCAAGATTTGAACAATTTTCAACGGTGAGACGTCCAATGTCAATATATATGCATCCGTATTGGTCTTTTTTGTTGATTTCCAATTATATTGCACATATAATCTTTGTATCAAGAATAAAAATGATCAATACAGATAAAGGTTTGAGAAGCATTATTTTCAGCAAATGTAGAAAAGTTGATTTTTCCTGTCCCAGTAGTATGTAGTAAATAAACTCCTGAAAAACCTTCAACACTATTTTTAGTAACATTTGAAGAATAAATTCCAACATTTCCACCAGATAAATAAATAGTACACAGACCATTTGTTTGTATACAATTAGAAATTGAGCTTTCTACAACTATATTGCTCAAATTACTTTGAGGAACTAAAACTATTAGAGAAGAGATGTCATCATTCTTTGTTACGTAAGTATTTGTCGTACAAAACCGATGCTGTACATTTGAACTGTTGCAATAAAAGTAAATTGCGCCTCCATAATTTGAATTTCTGCAATTATCAAATAAGCAATGAGAATGAAGAAATTTAATACCTTTTTCAGTAAATTAGATGCTACTTGTTGACATATCATGGAATGTACATGAATAAACAAAAGCCTCGGACTTTTTAGTTTAAATTGTCTCATTTGTGATAAAAATGTAATCATTTCCAACATATCTCTAACCATAATAGTAATCCCAGACACTAACTGGAGCAGTTTCTCCGTGTTTTAAACTTCCTGAAGGCTTGAATATTAACTTTCAGAGAAATGAAATATATTACACGACAAAATTATTTTACATGACAAATAATCTTTATTAAAATTTTCATGAATAATGATTTCAAATATAAAAATCTTCAACTGAATACTAAATACTCCACCTGTTTTAATGAAAATTATTCAAAATATATTTATCGAAAATCAATTTTAAGAAATTGGAATATAATTATTGTTAAACATGATTATATTCTTTCCATATTATCTATTTCGATATGTAAATGAGTGAAAAATCATTTATAACACTAAAAAATATCCGAAAACAAAAAAATAACAAATAGAAAATCTATTCTTCTACTGGAAGATCATCTATATCAACTGGAATGTCTCCTCCTTCACCAAGTTGGCCCCATTCCGAATATTGGAACCAAGGAAGTTTAATAACTCTGCTTCCAAGCACCAATGCAATACAATATAGAATAAGAGCAACAAACTGCAATGGTTGATCAGCTGATGTGAACAATCCATCGTCTCTTCCTGTTAATGTTAATATGAAAAATGCGCCAATTGAGCCAAGAATGTCAGACACAACGAAAGGCAGTGTATCTTTGGAATTAGATAACAATATTGTTGTTTGCGTAGACAAAAAAGAAGTAAAAATACAGATTGCAGCTCCTAAAGCAATTCTTGGTGTTGTTATTAGCATTTCGAATGCATCTACAGCATTTTCAAGCGCTCCTCCTGCTAATGAACTTTCATCTCTACCCGGAATTAAATAAGCAATCGGAAATACAAGAACGAAAATAATAATTGAGCCTAAAATGCCTTCTACTGTAAGTAAACTTGATGCAGTAGTTTCAAATTTTTCTAAGATAACTCTTTCGGAGTAAATTTGCGCGCATTTAAATACCATTGATAATAATACTAAAAACGGATAGAGAAATGTACCAATATTAGAAGCAATAGCGATAACTAAAGCTATTGATCCAATTACAAGTACAAGTATTTGATACGGTCTCGGTTTCTTTAAAGCTAAGATTATCGGAATGAATATCATGCAAATTTGTCTGAGAATAAAGCTTATAAAAGCTTGTCCATGGATGACTGAGAAGTTAAATAGTAATAAAAACAATACAGAAAAAGATGCTGGAATTAGATAATAAAAAGCAATGCGAAATGGTATATTTGGCTTTTCGAAAATGCTTAGCGCTGCTGATCCTAGCATGAAAAAGAATGAAATCGTAAAAGGTTTCGTAAATGGGCGAAATCGAAAATGCGGAGGATCTGCTTGAACAGTACTGATGAGTTTTACCATAATATCACAGGCTATTGTCGCCAATGCAGACAATACTGCAATATATTTTGAGTCTATGTTTTCTATCATCAGATGAATTCTAAATTTCCTATGTTATTATGATTTTCTGTTATTGAAAATCGCAATTATTGCTATAATATATCATGATTGCTCTTATAAAAAAACAACCTTTTTAAATTCCTTTCAAAATAGGGTGTTACACCCTACCCCCTCAAATATCAATATCGATTTTTTCTTCGTGATTTAGACTTTTTATGACCTATTAAAGCATGGCTTCCATGAAATTTAGAAAAATGATTTTAAAGATTGTCGCATTTTATGTTGTTCTTTTTCAATTTTTACATTTTTCTATTTTAAAAACTTGTTATTTCAAAGAATTAAATCAGCAAAACAGATTTATTTTAGACATTATTGATATTCAACACATTTAATTCAAAAAGTTCGATGTATATCGCAAATATTTGTCTGTTTTCAATCATAGAACACTGCAAAAGCTTTATTTATTCCATTACAAGCTGTATGATGTGATCCTCAATGCAGGAATCTCAACGTATAGAAAAAAATATTAGAATAATTTTGTAATAGATTGCAATAGTATCGATACATTTAGTATTTGACAAGAGGTTCAGAATAAACAAATAAACAACAGCCAGAAAAGAGAATTATTTCTTCTTCTTTCCTTTTTTGCCTTCTCGTTTCTCTTCAGGTGCACCATCTGTCGAATTCTTTGCATTTTTGTCGTTTTTCTCTGGAATTAAGTTATGATCACGTAAAACTTTCATCGCAGCTCCTGTAATATCTCTAAATCTATCTCCATGTAACAAAACACCGCCAAACCATCTCGAAACCATAACAGCTACATTCTTTGCACCGCTTGTTTGGAGCATTTGAAGAACTTGAATTCCTGCATGAGTTTCTCCATCATCATCGTAACCTGAATCTTCAGGGGTAATCCATGCCAATATGTTATGTGTGGCTTCTTCAATATGTGGTTCATCTAATAAAGTATCTCTAAATAAGCAAACATCTTGGACATTATTGCATACAGCGCAATACGCCTGAAACTTGCTCTTCCTGTCTGTAAATGGTTCACCCCTGAATATCTCCGGGGGATCCTCTAAACAATAGGCCATATTATATTTTCTACGGGTGTAAAAGTGTAATATTAAAAAGTGCCAATTAAAAAGTGACAAATCAAAAAGTGTCAATGAGTAAAGAGCATAATGAAGAGGATGATAAATATGTTTATCCGAGCTGGTCTGATGTATTAAATTACAAGAAATCCGTTAGAGGTGTTGCTCCACAACATTTAATTGATACATCAACAAGGCATAAAATATATGGATCGATGTATTGGCAACAATATTGTTTTGGACTTAATTTAGTTACTTTAGTTGATAGAGCACAAACATTGAAAGGTGTTGGAGGTGTTTTTGGGCTCTACAGGGATCCTTGCAACTTTTTATGTTTATTCTTAAAATTACTCGAGCTTGAACCATCAAAAGAAGTAATATTAGGTTTCCTACATACTAAAGCATGGCAAATGAAGCATTTAAGACTCCTAGCTGCTCTATATGTTAGATTCGTTTTTCCACCAGAAGAAGTTTATATTATACTCGAAAAAATGCTCGGACAATACAACAAAGTCGCAGTTTTACGCGAAGAAGGTTACAAAGTTGAATATTTCGATACTGTTATTGCATCATTTATAAATGATAAGTTTTGGTGCGGAATAACGTTTCCTCCTTTAACACCGAGAAATAACTTACCGCCAAGAATCACTTCACTCGCTCACATGTCGAATAAAATCAAAGAAGAAGAATTCGCAAAATTAGGAATGAACAAAGACGGAATTCTTTTCGAGGAGCTAGAGAAGAAAAAGGAGGAAGAAAAGAAATCCGGGCGTCTGCAGTTCAAAGTCAAAAAGAAAGTTCCGCTTCCTGCGCCGGTTAAAACAGAAGAGGATGAAATCGCAGAAGAAAACAAATTACGAGCAATGCTCGGTCTCCCTCTGCTCCATTAATTTTGTTTTTTTTTGATAATTTAATTATGATTTTTTGTTTGTAGATAGATTTAAAAAATAATATTAAATTAGATGAGCTGATACAAAGCAATTTACTTGCCGAAAACTAAAGCAATCTCGCGAGCGGCTGTTTCTGGAGCATCAGAGCCGTGGCAAAGGTTCTCTGTTGTGGAGCGAGCGTAGAGGGCACGGAGGGAGTTTGGTGCCTTCTCGACAGCGACTTCCTTCTTTGTTGGGCCGATGATTTCACGCCATTTAGCGATAGCGTTTGGACCAGCGAGTTCCATGGCAACGATTGTGCCAGATGTCATGTAACCAGCAAGGTCAGCGAAGAAGCCCTTGCCAACATGCTCAGCGTAGAACTTGGAGGCGAAATCCATATCGAACTTCATTGTCTTCATCTGGACGATGTGGAGGCCCTCCTGCTGGATGCGGTCGATGACCTTGCCCCAGTACTGCTCGTAGCCTGGCTTGATCATAGCATATGTGTGCTGTTCCTCACTCATTAGAGAAAGTGAATAGACCACCTAACTTGTCAATTTTTCGGTTTCTCCAATCACTTTTATTGTCACTTTTCCATTTTCTTTGCAAGGCGGCCAACCGTCACTTTTTATCATTTATAGCCCATATTTTGACTTCTTAAGTGTACATCAAACCAAAACTATAATTTTTATTTTTCCATCCAATTTTTATTTAATTTTTAGATAATTTACAATATGATAAATATATATTTTGAATTTCGGTAAAAATGGAATCCGAAAATCGAGAAAAATTCAATCGGAGATCGTAATTAGTTATTATATACATTATATATAATCAAATTTTCAAAATAGAAAAAATAATGTGTAAAACTTCGAATAACCGTATATATTTGAAATTTATATATAATTTTTATTCTTGATTTATTATATTTAATAAAAATCGAAGTTTGTTATTCAATTATGAAAATACATCGACTTCATTTCTTGATATATTTATCAGTGACTATATGTGTGGGTATTTAATTCAAATTATGAGAAGAAAAGTTCGCAATTAACATCGGAAATTCGGATTTGACGAACAATCTACGTACATTTGAATTCTAATCTACATTGTTAAATTAGATCATCAATATTGCTGCTATATTTTATGAATATTTTTTTTCAACCACAACTCTTATGAAATTGGCATTCCGAACACGATATATTCATTATAATGGATGCGTATATGCTAATGTATGATTGCAAAAACTCATTTACTTTGGTTTATTCTTGATTCAGATAATTTGAAAAATATATCCTATTTCTGCATATATTTAACTAATTTGGGATGAAACACGAAGAATAACTATCTTTAAATTTGTCAATTCCATGTTTTTTAAAATTCTATAAATATTTTTTGAGTTAATTTTGCATATGAACGCTAGACATAGAGTCCAGTGGACTCAAGATGTCTATGGTTTTCACCTTGAAAAAAGAACTGATCATTAAAAATGTTGACCAAATCTTTTGCAATGGGGAGATTTGTTTTAGGTCCTTTAGAAAACAACGTATATCTCCTCAAATTGACTAATAGAGTCATTGTCATTGATCCTTCATGCCAAGGAAAGGATATTGCCGATTATATTAAAGAAAAATATCCAAAAACTCCAGTTGACATCTATTTGACACACGGGCACAGCGATCACATCGGTGGTGTAGCTGAATTATGCGATATTTTCCCAGAAACAAAGATTTATGGATCTTCAAAGGATGAACCATTATACACACAAGCTAAATACAATCTTTCTAATCATTCTCGTACGCCATTTGATATTAAGAAGTATCTTGATAGAATGCAATTCGTTGATAAAATTAAAGATCTCAAAATCAAATTTGATGACGTAGAGTTCGAAATCTTTGAAACACCAGGACATACTCCAGGTGGTACATGCCTCTATAATAAAGAATCAAAAACATTATTTACAGGCGATACTTTGTTCCAAGGCTCAGTAGGTAGAGCAGACTTCCCTCTTAGTGATGGAAAGGCTCTTATTAAAGGAATTGTTGATAAATTATTGAAATTACCTGATGATACTATGGTTTTCCCTGGACATGGTGATCCATCAACAATCGGCGATGAAAAGAAATACAACCCATACTTGAAATACAAATTCTAAACCCAAAAACAAAGCAAATGTTAATAAAATTAATATTTTTCAAAAATATACATTTTTTGCTTATATGTATCGGATCAGGCGACTATGAAGAATGCAAATCTTGATTCCAATTGGTGTAATTCCTTATAATAATTTATCTTTGACTGTATTATTTGTGTTGATTCCAGGTTTTTAAATGTATCATTCGGTTAATTATGGTTATTAAATGTGCAGTATATTGATTAGGATATCGATTTCTGCATTAATATTTCCCAATTAATTCAAAAATTAATTATGGAAAGCCAGTATAAATTATTAAATTTTTCAAAGCCTGGCCAAAGTCGTATTATATCAATTATTATTTATTACGGTGATCTTTTTTACACAAAAACCCAAAAGAAAATAAATTCAAATTGAATCACAAACACACGAGGTTTTTTGTGATGATTGCAGCATGATGTTTTGCTTGTTATGGTCTTTGTTTAAATTTTTCTTATTCATAACCCATTCAAAAAATATTGACTTTTTGATAGGAATATCGAGATATTTGACGGATACAAAATGCGCAGTCACAGCCACCATTCACACATCCCAAATTTAAAATTTAACAGGTTTGAGAGATTTTTGAGTCCACTATTTTTTTTTGAATTATTATGTTTATTTACCCGTCACTTTTCTTTACAAAAGTTTGTGTGAATTACAGAATTCAATGAATCATCATGTATCAATTAATGTCAACATAAGTGAGGGCACGTGTAGCATTTACAACAACTAAATTTGAAGTGGAAAATTCCTTCAGGTTTTTCAGTACCCTTTCAAATATGTAACAGGTTTTTCATAGGTATGACCCAGCCGATCAATCGGGTTTACAAAAGTGACGTAAAAAAGCTGATAAAGAAGTTGCAAATTTTTCAATCATGATTTACTATTAATTAAAATACAAAAAAATCAAAATAAATAGACACGCATTAAAATTCACCAGCAATATCATGCAATGCTGCAAACGGAAGTGGAATTTCTGGAAAATCTTCAATGTCAAATTTCGTGAAGCCGCAAGAAAGATCAGATAGCTCTTGCATTCTATTATCTATAGGCTCAAATTCAAATTCATTTGAGTCGTTCTTATTTTGTTGATCTATTTCCTCAGTCAGAATAACTTCTGGAGTAGAGCTTGATTGCATGTTTTTATATTTTCTATCTCTATAAAGCGGATTAATATGTACATTATATCGATTTTTCAAGAAATTTGCCGTTCTTCCTGGGAAGAATCTAGTTAAAAGACTCCACCTTGGTCCAAATTGATAGTACAAAGCATTAAGTCTCTCATCATCACACTGTCTCCAATTTCCATGATTGATACCTGGTGCTAGATATATTTTATATCGCTCGCGACATTGGCGTTTTGTTTTTCCCGGTATAAATTCTGATACTTCTCCCCAGCTCTTGTCCCCAAACAACGAAACTAATAACAATAATATTTGATCTTCTTTTTCGGTGAATAATCTTTTCTTACCTTTCTTATTCGATTGTTCTCTCTTCTCTTGCTCACGTTGCAGTGATTTAACCATCTCTGTGAGGTAATTTAGTATTGTGTTGCCCTTTTCACCCTTCATTATTTTAATTCTGTCACTTTCAAATTTGTATATTTAGTCAACGTTTCATATTGTCACTTTTTTATTAATTGAAAACATATTTTAAGAGCTTTTTTTCTGATGAGATTTTTGTGAAATATGTATATTATTTAATAACACACATCAGTAGTTGCATTAGCAATTTTGTTATGGAAACTCGGCAAGTTTTTCAGAATGAAGATTTTTCAATGCATTATTAAGATCATATGGTAACAAATAACATTATAAAAAAAAGTGGAAATATTAAAAAATTATTTATTTAGATTTATTCTTTACTGATAATAGATCCTGGGATCATGCTGATTAATGTGCATTAAAGTTCATTCATGGAAATTAGAATTTTTGAATTTATAAAAATTAAAATAATATAATTATGGGGAATTTAAATGATCTATTATAATTGCAGTGTGAGTATATGAACAAGAGACCCATGGGAAGCCAAAACTGATGATATCTCGAGATTAATATTAATATCTAGTTTTACTCATGCAGGTTTCTGAGAACTATCATCTTCTAACTCGGGAAATTTTTCTGAATTGCTTATTCAAAAACCTTTAAATAGTTGACGTTGCATGTCACCTTTCAGGAGCTCGAAAACCTCCCCAGGTTTTTCTATATAAGATATTGAACGTTGTCGTCATTTTACTACATTTCGGCTATATACGGCTTATCTATATGTATATAATAGGTTTATTTCGACGGAATAAGTTCATTTTTAATTAGTAGGATTAATAATTAATTATTATTTAAATAAGTTATGTATATTGTAATATGCATCAGCATGCTTAAAATCGGAGCTATATATGTACTGGAGTTGAGAACAAAAGCAAAATGGAAATCATCAAAATTCGAAAAAATATCAATTGATATCATATGATATGACAAAAGATTTAGTTGCTCGAATAAATGATAGTTTATTAATGTATAGCAAATGGCGCTAGCTCGCGAAAAGATAATAATATAAATTTGATTAAAGGAATTTCTGAGCGCGCTCAACAATCTTTTTGAATATTGGGTGTATTTGGGTTTCATCGTTGACAGTGAAGATGTCTTCGACTGGAAACCATTTGACACCACTATTTTCATCTGGCTTCATTTGAAGAACAGCATTCTCATCAGCTTCTAATATGTATGTGAGGTTGATGTGTTGATGGCTGGAGACCCATTGGCCGCGTTTAACATGACCCCAAACTGGGATGATGTCTAAACTGATTGGTAATTCTGTAATAGGCTTAACATCAATGCCTGTCTCCTCTTTGGCCTCTTTCATTGCAACATGGAGGAAATCTGGATCACCATCATTGTGGCCACCAGTCCAAGTCCATGATTTATATATGTTATGGTAAATAAAGAGTGTTTTTGTTCTTTCTTTGTTGAAAATGAACGATGAAGACGTGAAATGAGCAAATGTGTTTTCGCGAGTAAGTGTATTGTCAAAAGTATCGATATATTTTAATGAAACTATCCGATCCTGCTTCTCCTGATCACACTGCGGGACGAATTCTGCAATTATTTTGCGGAGAGCAGCGTTATCTGCTTGCGAACTCATTAAACTAATAATGATTTTTGAAAGCTAACGGATTCAGTCGAAAGCATTTGATACATTGATATCATCGCATCAACATTTTAAAATCTTGTTGATGAAATTCGTCACTTTTAAAATTTTAGGCAGAATTATCTCTCAAATCTCACTCCTACTGACGGTGTAAATCACCACACATCATTATTTCGGGTTCGCATAAAATTCTTTTTTCATTTCATGCAGAAAAAGTCATTCTTTTCTTATTTGTTGGATTGGTATCTATAGCTCAAGGGATGCACGTAACAGATAATGTCCTGTACCGAAATGCGGAACGAAAAAGTGATCACTTTACATGTCAGATTTGACACGTAAAGTGTTCAAAAAGTAACAGAACTAAAACAGGGGTGGGGTCTCAATTTTAAAAAGTGACATTTAATTTAGATTCCATTTTTTTAGAAACTGGTAAGAGCGAATGCCACTTGTCTTCAGCAGAATGTCATGATAC